>JAQFZC010001622.1:0-28316 GCA_034695205.1 Dicyrtoma fusca | reverse complement strand
ATCTGGCCTCTGCCAATTTCTGGCGGGCCGACTGATTTGGTCAGTTATTGTGATCCGCTCACTCCTTCCTTTACAAAGCATTACTATTTTTGAACAGCTTAAGTTCCATATTGAGCAATTTTAAAAAGTACAACTACCAGCTGTACGATTTTTGAAAAAGTACGCACCACTTTTACTTTTGGCCATATGTAACAAGTAAAAATTGTATTAGTAATTTTTTAAGCAAATAATCAAAACGTGGGTTTTTGAATCCAAGGTTAAAGTCGCAGTGATAGTAAACGTTAGCCTTGCGTGACAATGCTCTACGATGTACTGTTGAAGCCAACAATACTTTTCCACCCACGATACAATACCTTTCTACTCGCCCGTCCTAATTAAAACTGCAAATAAATACAAACCCATCTGTTTCTGTAGTGATAGATATGTATTTTGTAGCACGAAGTTCACCAGCCCAACCGTGCAAGAATACATAATGCACAGTATTTACCTTGTATTTAACTATCAACCGATCCTTCCATGTTACCTGCTTGTTAATCGTGGGGCCTTAATACTATATCAGCACTCCTAACTCTGCGTGTACTGAATTATATTGTTTGAATACTTCACATGACGTAGCAGAGCACCTACGCTGTTTTGCGTGGGCGGGTGTGTTTTCCCAGCAAGTGTTGAGGATTGCGTAAGTTTAGTGCGGCTACTTGCGGTCAGACAACTGACTTTGGTATTTATAGGTGGAAGACATGCGTGTGATAAAAGTTTCGTCTTTCGTGGGAGGCAGCAATACTTGTAACCTGATAACATTCCATATGGATTTCCAACTGAGAGTCCAACTAACTGCAAACTTCTTATCGTTTGGGGTGGCAGTACTATAGGCTGAAGCAGTGGCTTACTAGTTATATTAATTATATTGTAAATACACATATGTAGTAGGTAGCACCATAGTGAAATAACATGTCAAAAAAGTTCCGTAAAATCCACACATAAGCCCAATTTACACACCTACCTACATATGCGGCTATACTTACAGTACAATCTACATACTACGAATACGCGGGCTATTAATACGCTGGTCATTAAAAGTATTTTTAGTGTTTAAGACACAAATTAATGAAACTCTAACTTTTTAGTCATTAAATGCCTTAAAATAAATGTCACATACTTAAATACGCTTAAAAGCGTTAAAATTGTCATCGTTAGCCTATTATTCGAACTCCATTCAAAGTAAGTTTAATTTAAGTAGTTTTGATAATACGCTGATATCTATTATTGCGCGGGTTTCCATTATATATTTTTACGTAATAGATACTCATACTTTATATATACTGGAGTGCCTCACAAATACGATGCAGTATGTTTTTTTTTACTTCGAAATTGATACGCTTTATGTCTTCCAGAAGCGTTAGAAGCACATTTTGTAGATTTTAAAAAGGTGCAATATCCTTGATTACAACTTTTCAAAATGCCATTTCATGATTTTTCGTTTTTTAAAAAGTTCAGTATCATGCTTTACAACTTTTTAAAATTTTATTGTCAAGTTTTCCTCTTTTTAAGCTTGTACCTAAATCCAATGTTTTACGTTTTTGCAAATCACTCATTTGACTTCCTAGTTAGATAATAGAATTAGTTGTAATAGAATAATTACAATAGATAAGACGTAGCTAAGTATGTACATCTACAGTCTGTATCTAGGAGTTACAATACACACGATACAAGTTAAAATAATATACAAATAAAAATGCACACGAGACTGCACAGTTTACTTGTATTAGAACATAGGTAATTTTCATGCATGTTTCATATCATTTATTAGTTTAAATGAACTTGATGTAGTAGCGATACTATCTTTATACACCGATGTTACTCTGAATGGTTTACCATTACAAAAGCGTATGTCAAAATTTAAAATAAATAAGTTAAGAGGTAATAAACTGAACACCTATCATAAACACAAATTGAAGGAAAAAAATCTTTCTCTCTGTATTTATTATGTATTTGATTTAATATTTATTGAATGATGGATTTTGTCTGCCTTATCTTAGCTGCAACGTATGCATTTATAGAAATTGTACATTGTGCAGTGTAAAATGTGTTTGTGAATGAAATCTGAGAAATGTTGCTTTGTATAAAGCTTAAGGTCACAAGGGAACAAAGAGAGACCAACCCGCCGTCCGAAAAACAGCATCACAATAAGTGGAGCAGTAATTCTTGTACTTTTGTAATTTAATGGCTGTGATTTCAATTATAAAACTTTTCAATACGTTTAAGTAATAACTCTGGACTGTGTTAACAATAAAATTGCTATTACTCTTCCTATTATTAGTTAATACCATTTTATTTCGTGGAAGTTGTAGATTCTAATTCCTTGCATCTTTTAATCAAAATATTGCAAACGATCGTAGATCCATCGCTTCATAGCTTATTAGTTACTATTTAAAAGGTAATTGTGGGGTTGAACCCAGATGACAGCAAATTACTTGAAGATATGCTGATCATGCGGTTAAATGATAGGTACAGATTTTATGCTGCACTGATTTAATTTTTAGACTTTAGAGCTTCCCAGGCACAATTAACACATTCAATAATGAAATTGAGCCGGCAAATATGTCTCGGATCGGAAATGTGATATACCTACATTAAAATGGTTCATAGTAAAGGCGAGGGACAGCGGACAGGAATATTGTGTGGGTATTTTACCATTTGCCCGAAGAATAGTGAGGTAGACAGACGGCATTGAGTTTGAAGGATAAAGCGCATCTGTGCGTATAGAGTGTGAGTGCCGTGGAAGACCTGGAGGACCGCCGACTGGAAGGAATAGAAAAAGCTGGTGGAGTTGAAAGGCTTAGAGATCCTTTAGTCCGTCTCAATCTTTTTCTTCTTGGTTCTTGAATTGGATTGAAGCTCATCAAGTTTTGAGCTTGTCTCTCTCTCTCCCTCTCTGTACAGCTCAGACATGGAAATACAAAGAAATACATTGGTAAAGTTTAGAATCTGCGCTACAAGCCGAGTTAAAACTCTCAAGACTGTTCAGACTGAATGTCTAATGGAGAGAGACATGCAGGTTGTAGTGCAGACAGCAAACAGATCTCTTCCAGCTCTGTCCGCCTATATCCTTGCTTCCGTACAGATGCTTTATTTGGATCCATAAACGTGTACGGAGTCAACGTAGCGGACGTAGGTAGATCCTTGCTGAGGCTTCACTCAAGATTTGCACATAAGGCGGTCGGAGGGACTGGAGAGAAAGTAAGTCTATGGATCATGGATCTGCTGGGGATGGATAGCCTGGGATGATGATGACCAGAGATGAAATAGAGGAAAGAAGAAGTTGTCAGCCAGAGAGTCCACTTGAGTACACGTCAAAATTAGATGATCCAGTTGTTGTAAATTAAATTACATTCTCTTACGTCGGACTTCCTTTCATTCCTCCTCCAGTTCCAACTCCAGTTCCAGGCCATGCTTCCCAAGTCCTAACTCCATCCAAACAACTTCCAAGTTCAGAACTCGGCTCAAGAATGCAGGAAAGAACAGACGGCCATGTCCGCCCAAACAGAGACACACATACTCAACATACTGACAAGCGCTTCGCTTGTGGGTCGTGTGGGTCTAGTGCTGGTGAATGTATGTATCATCTTTTAAGGAGCAAAATGTGGTAGATCCATCGCAGGTTAAAATCAAAATGTGGCATACGCAGTACATTGCATTATTGATAAGCCTTACTTTGCTTTGAAGATTTTTTGGATGAGCCTCATTATGCTTTTATCCTGCGTTGGATCGCTGCATTTTGCCTCTTAGTAGACGATATAGGTACGTAACTCTGGCCCTACTTAAGCTAGGTTAGGCACAAAAACTGTGTAGTAATAGCTTAAACAAGTTCGGACTACGAGCTCAGAAAAAATAACAGACAAGTTTTGGGGCTCACTCCCACCTACTACGTGACTGATTTTGGCCCAGGTTATTCCTAGACGCTCAACTTGTAGCTACGAGCTTTTCGCTTACATCACTTCTCCTTGAATTGAACGAACAACATTACTTTCGAGAACATGCTGTGCCTGTGCATACTGATGCCAACGTTAAGCCCGCATTTTCCCTGTTAAAAATGAAGAGTATAAGTATTTCTTTCAATTTGTACAAAAATAGTAAAATCGGAGAAACGTTTTCCTAGAATTTACACGCTTGAAGCAAAACATTTTTTTGGTATACAGATACAGGCTTGAAAAATTATGAGTGAAAGATTGCTTGATTCCAATGGTTTTTGAATTCGTTGATTTGTTTTATCGCAGTCCATTGCAGCCTGGTGAAAGCAAGTGATTAAGCATGTCATGATATTTGAACATGATACACCTGTAGCCGCGGGGAACTTTCGCCTGATGTCAACTTTCTGCTGGACATTAATGGTACCAAGAATTGCTGTCAGATGTATATATATATAAATGTACCTACCTACATATGTATATAATTGCCTCTCAAGATGTAGTTCACAATTTGTTATTACAATCGCAGTGCGCGGTGGGAGCCTGGTCCATCTTATTTATAAGCCTCAACCCTTTTATGTAGGTACAGAGCATACAGTTGGGTGGAAATTATCGAGAAACCTTCTAAACAAAATTTTACAATCCAATTTATATTGTAACTTGAGATATGAGATAAATGGTAGCAGTAGCAATACAAAACCCATTTGTCCGGTGTAAAGTCCTAGCGGAGCATACTTTTGTGGTCGCCGTATGTCTTACACCGTATAATTAAATTAACCAAATAAAACTGCTATTCAAGCCCGCCCACCACTGCACTGGATATGTTCAACAAAAATACTCATATACTTATTACTGACTACAGTATACGAACGCAGATAAAAAATGTTATGGAACTATTTTTAGATGATTTTATAATTACAAATACATGGAAGCCATGTACAGCGCAACGTTTTACAGGGTTCGGTGACGAAGTCGAGTAACCGAAACCGCATGGACGCCGGATCATGGACACAATCACGTGCGGACCAAATCGCCTGGACCAAACTGCCTGGACAAAATCGCATAGACACAATCGCGTACGGATGCAATCGTATTTGGACATAATCGCGTAAGGTTATACTGCTAAATATATTAAAGACTCATTTGTAGGCCAGATTACACTTCCAACCAAAAAAAAACGAAATAGTTTTCGTTCAGTTGATTTCTTGTTACATAGTTCTTATTTTGTTTTTATTTCTCTCAGAAAAACCTTTTTTATTTTTGTTTTTAATGATTAACCAACGCCAACTCAATTTACTATGAGCAGCAAGCTTTTAATACCTTATGAATTCTCATCGTATAATACGTACTGTTCTCCATACAACCTTACGCGATTGTGTACACGCAATTTTGGTTACGAGATTCGGTCTCGTTACCATTTTACAGACTAGTTGTACATAGCCATATGCATTCTTAATTTTTTGAATGTAATGGCTTAAATCATAGGGTAATAAAAATGTATGCCGTCCTGATTACAGATGAATAATTCCGCCTAATTAAAGAAAATAGACTGGGGAATTGAGACGAGTCTTCATTTCCCTTGCATACATGTTTTTTTATGAGTAAATAAAATATAAAGCGTACCATGTATGGGATGTGTGTCTCATCCATGCATGAATTACGCTGATCCTCAGTCTTTTTTGTCAGCTAAAATTTGGGTTAATTAATATTTCAATTAACCAAGGAGCGTCATATGCTACACTTCAGATACAAGCGTATCGTTAGCTAACTCTGTATGAAAGTAATTGCACTATTATTGTTCTCTGTTCTGCTGATCTGATTAAATCCAGATACCCGAAACTACAATGAAATTCCGCAGCAATTCAGTGACACATATTTCATTTCCCGACCGACCACAATCTGGCTATTATACATCCTACGTTCACTTCCTCAGACGCCTACATATATAATAAATTCTTGTGTTGGTAGCTGGTTGGGTAATCGTAGCGTAGCAAAAGGGGCAAAATCAGGCAAACATAAAGTGTGTCTTAAATGCAAATGAGTGAAGGATATTCGAAAAAGAAAAGCGGTACTTTGCTGTACAGAAATATACAGCCTACTAAAGTCTAAAGTACTTTATGTGTGTAAAGCTACATTTTGTCTCTTAAGCCAACGTACTTAGTATTTCGTAGTTTTCTTTTCTTATTGTAGTTTATAGGTCCGTCATTGGAAATCAATACACTATGTACTTACCGGGTAGACAAAAAAAGCAAACTGAAAGTGTTTTCCATAGGCTGGGAACACATTTTCAATTATTTTTGGTAAAGTGAAGAGAGAGTTAGATTAGTACGTTGCCAACAGCTTTTCATATTCCTACTATTGTAAACATAATAATGGATTCAATTGGAGATTATGCTGATAAACTCCTTAAGCTTGTCTTGATCTCTTCTTTCAGATTTTCAGATGCACGTGATTCAAAAATGAGTCGCAATAGTAAAATCCAAGCAATTCTGTTGTTTACAGATTTTTGATATTGCCCGTTAGCTCCAACAGGCATACATAGATGATGCGACTAAGTAACTTGCATTCGTGGGCATATACATTTCCTGCTTTCCAATCATAGTCTAAAGTATTTCGGAAAAGTAAGCTATTTAAAAACCCTAAGGCCTAGGAGACCTGGTAATGGTATTGATGAAGTGTGACTTTAAAATGTTTCATATAGGTATGTTAAAATGAAAACGATGTTCCTATGAATTTGAAAAGTTAAGTGATATTTGGTTACACTAAAATAAATAGTATAATAGAAATAGGTACTGCTGCAGATACATATTTTGAAAGCTGTGAAGCATTGCTAGGAAAATTAACTTACGGCGCGTCGTTATACTTTTTTACTCTGGCTTTGTATTCGTTGTTACACTTGGTACATACAGATAGTTATTACTTCTATCTTGGCATTGGATTGGCAACATAAATTGAAACTTTTGTTCCTTACCACCACTACGAGTTATTTTTGTTTCCTAGTTGTCAAACATCGTATCTTCATATATGACACTACCAAACTTTGAAACCTTTGGAGTTTGTTGGATGGGGATGCTCAAAGTATGGGCTTTTTACTTAAGTTGTACACTGTTGCAACTTATCTGGGTGTATCAATAACTTTTTTTGGTATGAACGGGGGTTCATACCAACCAGTAGAGTCGGTCTGTTTTAGATTCCCGGAGCATGCTTCGTTAGTCTTGGTTATTATGAATATTCTCATACATTTGAGGGAAACATGGATGGAAATATAAATAGGGACCTTAAATATAGTGGAATGTACCGTATATTACTAAAAGTGAAAATACCCTTGCAGCCCATATAGTTAGAAAGATATGCTTTGAAATCTGATCGCACTTAATCTTGTCTCATTGAAGCTTGAACGAGTTTCCACAAACTAATGGATATGATTTATTTCCATTTTGAGTGGAATTAGTTCCCGCCTTGGTCTCCCTTGCCCTATAATCCAAACTTGGAGATCCTCAGGTTTTCAAAGGACGCTTCACTGCTCCGCTCATTAAAACCCAGGGATTTACACAGGATTTCAATCATACATCAATACGAACCAGCTTCAAAGACGATACCAAAGACTAACTCATAAGCATCAAATGGAATGCAAATACAGAGAACCCGTCCCGCACTGTACATTTCGAGTGCGGGAAAATCCATTTTCCATTTCTTTTTAGTATAGCAAAACCAAAGAAAGACGGATTCCTACTCTATTTCCATCCATAATTACTGATACAACAGTTGTAGTGTAGAAGACATTGCTTATCGTTAGTACAAAACATATTATACATTATATACAACAGTAAACTACGTAATGGCATAATTACCACTGTAATTATGCTATATAAAAAATGCTATTGGTTGGAAAATGGGATATGTACGTTTGGGTGTCAAGATAGATAGAAAATATTACCTATTTTTTTACACTTTAAATGTTCTGTTTCAAAAATTGAAGTGATGAAATTGCCTATTTTGAGTTAGATAGGATTCTTGTAGAGGCCGGTCGAGGGAAGAGATAGATAGATCTGCTTCCGTAAAACCACCGGGGATGAGGTTTAAATTTATTTGAGCATGCAATTTTGTTTTTTTCCCTTGTTGACTCATTTTTGATGATTCCTTTGAAAATGCATGCCGACTTGCATTGATACTTACTCCCTTACTGCATATATACATAGAAAATGCAATCATTGTAGAAGCATTTCTACCCTACCACGGATGATTACATTAGTTTGGTCTCCTCAAACTATGGGAGTTTAAACAAGACCGGACAAGACAAGACAAGAGTACTGCCAGCACCACCATATCAACAGGGAACGAGTAAGCGTATGTTTGGCTTATTGTTGTTTCATGAGAGTAAAAGAGAGAGTGAGAAAAACGGAATCAGGATCTAGGGTAACAGATACATAAAGATCTTTGAAAAGCTTCAGAGATAATGTAATTGAGCTCACGAAAACGAAGGTTGAGTGTGACGTTCACCTTATAGCTTAGAACACGTGTGGTATGTTTAAAAATGTAGACGTTTTACATACTATAGATTCATACAAAATTATGGGCGGCTGAACAATGTGGCGTTGGGGGTCTACACATAATATACTGGCAAACTACTTTTGGATGAAAAAAATCTTTCAAAATAGGGAAAATAGAAAACATCGTTTTAAAAATTTTTAAGTTTATGAATAAAATAAAGTCATCGCTGCACTGTCCTCCAACGAGGGTAGCCCAATGGACTCAGTATACGAATCAGACGTTTACCAACAATATTTTCCTTCTGTAGAGATTTGCTTTAATTTCTTTAGAATAGTTGTTACGAAATCTTTCAGCAGCAATGAGGGAGAAATTCCCCGATCTTTCATCAATCTTTCAAAACATGGCATCGAATTTTTGAAAATTTAAAATACCTACATAGCCTTTTTAAGAAGGCAAATCGGAGTAAAATTGCAATTTCAGTGTTAAAAACATTTTACTTTCGTGTTACATTCACAAATAATAACAGTCATGAAGTCATAATTGCAAGGCTCTTTCTGGGATTTTATATGTACACCTGTGATAGCCGGCCGAAGGATATAGGGTGGGAAAAGAATAAGTAGGTACTATGGTTTTACATGTATGTATGCACATAAAATAAGGATAGGGATATAAAAAGTAAATTGGAGTAGACACTCGCTGGACGTAGAGCGTGTTGAGCTGGAGAAAGCAATAGGCACTGCAGAACATAACAAGCGTGGAGCCACCACGTGGATTTTACAGTCCGTCGATTTCTTCTTCTCCCTCGATTTCTTTTCTGCTCAAAAAAATCTTTCCACTGCCGTTTTTCTTTCCATATCAACTTCATCTTTAAATGCTCTTTTTGTCATTACTCTTTCTTCACTCTTCTTCGCTTGATAATACGTGGAAAGTTCAAGTCTTTTTTCTGACTTACGATTAGTTTAGTAGGCACTCTAAATAGCTACGATATACTCTTAAGTATATATCAAAGTGAAGCTAGCCTTGGATCAGCTTTGTAGACTTGAGATATCGTCTATCGTCTGCAAAACTAAATTTATCAATGATTTTGAGGACTTTTACTTTCACTGTGGTAAACTTTCGCTTGATAGCAGTACATACCTAGGTACGGTATCCATACATGCGCTACTGTACACTTTTGATAGTGCGGAAATAATTACTGACGTAACTGATATGGATTGTATGTACTAATACATTGTAGATGGAAGACTACTAACTAGTTAAAAATTTGAATTGTTTTGAGTTTGCAAAAAGTTGCTTATGGTCAGCTTATTTGTTCATACGGAGTCTTAACTTATCCTACATGATCTTACGTTTAATCTTAGTCTAACAGAAAATGCATTGTTATCCTTTCCACCTTCCTGATTTATTGGTACACTTATTGCGCACGGTGCTTAAGGTACTCTAGAGTCTAAAAGTGTCCTTTGTCGCAATTCCACTTGAATAATTTCTCTTTCACTTAATTCAGCTTAATTTTCAACTTACATAAATGTCATTTCCCTTGAACCATCTTTTAAGTGTCGGAGATAAAACATATTTGTTTTTCCTTCCCTCAGTAAATAAAGCTTACGAAAACTCACTTTTTCTATACCTTCCACTGTTGTACTTGCCATTAAACTTAAGGTCGTTTAGTTGTTTTTAGTCTTACCACTTCACTCGTTGACTGATTATATTTTTAGCGGTACTGTATCAAATCAGCTGTCTAGACGTCCACGTGCACACTTAGGTATGCGTGCAAAACTGCGGGGAGCATTGCCCAATGCCATCACACTTTGATTTTATAAAAAAGCCCCGTTGCTAATCCTTCGGTAAATAATGTTGATTGCTTGGTCTGGCATATATAAATGAATTATATTCGAATTAATTAAAAAACTAGTCAGGATTCAAGTGGAAAGCCTATTAGTAGCCATGTATCTAGGTACATATGTATTTAGCAGTGATGGATTGATGACCGAAGAAACTACCAATACAGCCTAATATATAGTCTTCGCACAATAAACCCTTGTGTTTCTAAACCAGATAGAATAAACGAGAAACGTAAGCTTTGTACCGCATGGAAGTGCACAACGGAAACGGCGAAAGTATATGCGTCATGTGCACAACTACCAGTAGCTCAGTGCATACAGTACGTGTAACTTTTGAAATGGCAAAAGAGGAAATTTCAACACAGTTAACAATGGATCAGGTGAGTAATTCGTGAGAAAAATTCGTGGGTCGCAAACATAAGCAGATCACATTTAGATACCCCTGTCATACTGTGTATCTGACCCGGCTACAGAGATATAGTTAAGTGCACTCACCACCATGTACGTTGTGCTTGCCTGCAGAGACGCAGTTAGTCGTCGCACTAGTTCTAGTTAGATTAGAGCTGGAAAAAAACTGAACGAAACACGGGAGAAAGTAAAATGTAGAACTCCGAGGAAAGGAGCGAAAGAAGTAGAATTGAGTAGCCCAGTGGTAGTTGGTGTTGGCGGTGATGCTCCTGGCGTTTCTTTTCCTTAGGTGGTCTCCGACATTATCTCTCTTGGTTTTTCTAGGACAAAAGATTGATGAATCGCATGCCACGTACTTCTTTACCTTGTCTACTATCTCTTTTTCTCTATTTCTAACCAACACAAAGCCTAGTTATTGTTGTTGTTGTTCTTCTTCTTCCCCTTCTTCTTCGTCGTCTTCTTTGCCTTTTCTTTCAGGTTTCTGATTCTGGTTTTGGTTCTAGTTCCACTTAGGGCGATGCGATGCAAGAGTTGAAACTTGTGCGGCTAAGGGGTCTTCCTTTTCTTTACTATTTTGACCGGTATTTGCTAGTTGTTTTCATATTTTCCCTACAATACCTTATTACTCTCATTCTGTACTTCACATCAACTACTAAACAAAAAAACATCCTAACACACTCGCCATTTGTTTTAAAATGTCTTTATTTCAATTGCGTTTGAAATTTCAAACTTCATTGTCATCAAACGTGGTTCTAAATTTTTACGCCAAACAAATCCAATCGATCGTTATATCTTTGAATTTGAAGTAGATGACAACATGTGGTATGCACGTTTGGATATTTTCAACTTTCATTGTAATGCATATTATCACTTTTACACTCTTGTACGGCGTTGTACTAAACTTATTTAAACCATTCATCGTATTAATTCTACTGATATGTACTTATACTTTTATTTCAGTCTGTCTGGAAAAAATGTTAAAACTTGTACATAAAGATATGCACACACATGGTTTTACCAGTGAATTCGAGCGTGATTCAAGAAGGCTAGTAATCAATGAGCTGGGATTAATTTTAATACCTCACATGTCAAACCTGCAAAAATGAACAAGCTACATGATTTGTATCAGCACACCCACCCACCAGCCACTGCTCTACACAGTCAGTCACTGTGCAGAAGTCTCCGTCAGCCTTTGCTCTTTCTATTTGAAATTTTGAATTTCAGCCGATTACGCAACAAAAATGGAGCTTGTTGTCAAATAAAGCAATTTTTGTGATCGATGAAGAGAAAGTTTTGCTTCTTCCACATGACTCGGAAACAAATGAAAACATGCAAAGTTCTCATCTATTTATATACAACTGCCATTGCAAGAAAATAGCATTAGCAAATCTAAAATTGATCCAATCAAGGTATGCATGTCTGCAAGTATTATGTATACTTGACTTCAAATTGCATAGGTGCTATGCCAGCCCATAATACCCATATATTCATGAACAATACAATGGAAAGGCGGCGAAAACTACATATGGAAAGAACATACACATCAACGCTGGTGATACCAGTGAAATTACACAGAATGCTTATATAATATACAGCTACAGTTTTTAGGTATTGTTACTTAACTGCAGTTGCTTAAGTATCAGCTGGAGTTGGATTTAAATCTTTAGAACTTGAAGGAGCGAAGAAACGTACCTACAAATACCAGTAAACTTATTTACTTTCTCCAATCTCAGCATATGCTTTCAGTTTTCCTATTAGAAAACGAACCACGGTCGACTGAACGACTGGAAACCGAAGCATATAGAGCATCTGTTTATGAGAACAGTTCATTTGTTGTCTTTTGCCTGGAGAAAAGGAGAAAAAAGAGTTGACGTCAGTCGAAGTCTCGACATGCTCATGTTTGAGAGTAAATTGCATAAACCAAAACCAAGGAGCTGAATTCCAACTGTGTACACAGGGAACGGCATATACGAGGGAACTCTTGGGTACATGACAGCTTCCAAAAGAAACGAAACCATCAAGCCAAAGAAAATTGAAAGCCTTCAAAAACACACATGACATGAAGAAGTCATAGTGGATGTGAGGAATGGAAGAAAAATAGAAAATACATGCAACTCTCAAGAGATCCCAATCTGAGTCACATGAACTAATAACTCACTGCAGGTAGAACGTCCCACAAGCTACACTTTCTCTATTTTAGCGTATACATCGGTAAAACTGTTTTGCAATACGATAGACTGAAATTTGGGTACCTGTTAAACACATAGGCAAGTCGAAAAATTCTGCCATGCAGTATTAAAATATTGTCTAAATTTTCACACTAATATCGCATTTGTACAATTAAGCGGATGCCTCCAGTAACAGCAGCATAAAGTTATCACCTAAAATACGTGACCCTTAGTACCACGCAAAGAACGATGTTGAAAAATTCATTCAAAATATTTTCATAACACATAAAATACCATTTAGAACTCCCTAGCACAGACATTTAGTGCTCTCAATAGTCCCTTAAAATACATAGACCCAAACATTTACAGATATTGTTCTTAATTTTGATTTGTTTATTTTCATATTTTCCTGTCAGTATGTCAGTTGATAAGCCTATCCTTCAAGAATAAAAAGGATACATTCAAATAATATGCATCTTCAGCTGAAGAAGCTTAATACTTAGCGATAATAATTTGCTCTGTTTTACACAATTCTAGAAATGGTCCGTCTCAGACGTATGTATCTGTCTTATAAGAATTAAGAGTCCAAATATCAGTATACGAATGGCGCCAGGGCAGGGCCAGGGAGGCCACCGTCAGCCTAGAATCATCACCCGTCCGTCTGTCTGTCTCAAAAAGGACGAAAGATTTGTACAATATACATGGCAAATCGCAAGTCAAGCAATTGAATAGAATGCACGAGCGCCTTAGGAAACTTAAGACGCTTAGAAGACGACAACTGTGATTTTAAGACGGAGGGAACAAGAACAACCAAACCAACTATGTTTAAGACAGTTCAACTTGAACATCAAGAATCAACTAAGAGGGAGAAATTGTCTAGGAGCTCAGACCAAGTGAAAGAATAAGAAGACGAAGACGAGGACGAAGAAGAATATAAGAACGAGAATGAAAGCTAGAAAGACACATTGAGACACAACCAGAGAACCAGAACCAAAGGGAAATATACACGGAGAGAAAAGTTAAAGTCTCAAATGACACAAAAGTTTTAAGTCGGTGAACAAAATTTAATGAAGTTATATGGAAGAAAGCTTAAGCTTTCCAATGGTTTTTCAGACACTTTTCCTATACAAAAGTCCCACAGTCGACCCTTTCCCCTTTACTTTATACCCCTCAGATTCAGATACTCCCTATACGTATAACAAGTGTTTTATCTACTTAACAAAGTATACTCCTCACCCTTACATATATCGTGAAGAGAAATTCAACTTTGCCAGCTTACTACTTTTAACGTATTTGGTGATGAGAAACTACAACAGAACTGTAATATAACACCATCAGCATTCCATCAACATTGCATTGTCTAGATACATAGGGAATGAATGTGCTGGAAGGAATGCCGCTGCTAATGTGTATAGACTCAAGAAGCGATGGGCTGTCCTGTATGCTCAGTTAACTAACCACTCACAGTTTAGATATAACCGGGCGCTGTACTATAGAAACAGAAGATACACATGCAGAAAAGATCAAATCTATTAGTATTCGGTGGAGTGATTGAAGTGCGGATGGATATGCTGGTCGTGACCGTCGACCGTGGCCCTGTCATTTTGGTCGTCTGAAGTACACACAGAAAGATACATACTGAAATATGTATTAGCAAGCTTAAATCATGCCTCAGGGCTAGATTTAGTTAGATATTTACTTTTTCTTGTCTCAGGATATGCATGGGAATATATACCTACATATTTGTCAGATGATACTACTCAATCCAGCAGATGGTGATTCTCTCAACATGCAGTAACAAGGCAGTTTAATGTGTAGGTAGTTTTCTTTACAGAGCCATTGTGATGTGCATTCTATGTTCTGAGCTTTCACTTTGAGTCAAACTACTAACAGTCTGTACTCCTGGTATGATAGTCCCAGTTCTAGTTAAAATTGAAGAAGTTAGTGCCAATGTTGCATATTTCTAATATAATATCGGTTGATATGCAATGTGTGTATATACGAGCTATATTTTTCTAGAGCAAGGGCATACCGCCGGTGAAGAAACGTTGTGTCGCAAGTCCAGTCCCCGCTTAAAATAATCGTGTTGTAAGTCCCAAGCAACGCCACTACTCTTGGAATTAATTATATAGACTGTGTCGATCTATATGTTTTTTTAAAAGATGCAAAATGGTCAATCTGCTTATTTTTAAAAAGGTGCTGTATACTCTATCTGCGTGTTTTTCTAAAGGTGCATGGACTGATGAGTTTGACAGTGTCTTAGTTTAGTATTTAATAAGTGATGATTACTATAGAAGAAATGCAAACTTTTGATTTTGAATTTTAGAAATATATATGTATTGTGTAAATAAGAGATTTTGCAACTTGTTCAAAACATAGAACTAAAATATTTCGGAGACTTCTAAAAATGTAGGTAGGTAGCCTATTTTTCACAAATTGAAAGCTTGTAAAGGGTAAATATTGCGCCTTTTAGCAAACACATGTCGATAGGTCTCTTTCTCGCTTTCTAAAAATATGTAGATCATGTTACACCTTTTTAAAAACTTTTAGAAAAACCATGTAGCAAGTTTTCAAAAACATGAAATTAGACACCTACCCACCAATCATTAGTGGCAACAGTAGTGGTGTTGCTAGGGACTTACGACACAATGTTTCTTCACCGACGATACGTTTATGACGTCTGTACTAATAGTCTTGGCTTTGGAAGGAACTATCTAATGAAAAAGTTGAAGGAGGAATAATAATTTCTAATTTCATTCAATCTTTCCCTGTACTATTTTCATTAACTTTGTGACTTGATTAATATTTCATAGATGAAGGTTCAATATTTCCTTCAGTTTATTAATTACTACCCACTTAGTCATTAGTGCGGAGTAGACTGTGCATGTGGTGTGCAGACTTTAAAGTTGACTCGTATGAATGTAAAATATGTTAAAACATTCAATTATTGGACTTGTACAGATACTCAATCTCATCACCATTCACTCTCAGTTTTTTTCTTTTCTCGTCTTCTTTTAACTTCGTTTGTACTTTCAACGCTTTAACTTATCTATAATGAAGTCAACGTAGAAATTAAAAAGTCTTCACAACAGTAGCATCCACCTTTCTTCTTGCACTTTTTTGGAGTGAAAGTTTAAACGTGGATGGAAGGACCTTAGCGTACCTACAGTCATACACATAGTTTTGTAATGTAATAATTAATAATTTAGAGTGGTTTGCATTTTGTGACATGGATATTATTTTGAAAGTCAAAGTTGCATTGCACAGCCAGTGCCGATGCAGCATATACATAGTTTGTGAGTATCATGCTGCTATGTAGTGAGTGACGAGGTTGAGGAAAGTTGTTTCTCACGATAAATAATTAAGGGAAATTTCAATGACAGAAAGAAGGTAATTTAGCGCCTGAGGAGTGATTTAAGGTTTCATAGCCTTTTATTTTCTGTCGTAGCTAAGTGCCATGCGGAAACCATCATTCTCTCCCCGGTTGACACTAATTAAGAGTCCGAAGCATGCATACTCCCTAGATACTCGAAGCCACCCTCCTATCTACCTGAACACCGCACCGTCATCGTCTAATGTCTATCAGTGCTCAAGCACCACCCAGGAAAAGAGCTTCCCTCACTCACATTACGTCCTACGGACACAAACTTGTCTCCCTTCATCACCATCACAGGCACCCATCTGTCTGCCTAGTGAGTTCGTTGTCGTTACCATCATCTTTACTCTCACCATCTGATTTCCTAATGCAATTCACAAACTTCCCTGCGTACCTCCTTTTCCATTAGGTACTTTCCAACTGCATTCGCTGACTGGCTGACTGACTGACTGGGAATGGAGCCTTGCAAATATGAAGTCGTACATTTGGAATTTAAAAGCAGCTTTAAAAAAAGGAAAAAATGAAAATAATTTTTGAAAATAATTTTATTGCAACATTATTAGCGTACTTAAAACATGTAAAAAATATTAACTTTTAGAACACGGCATTTACTAAATTTGAAAAGTCATTTGTATGGCGTCAAACTTGAAAGGCGCCAAAAAATGTTGACTGAAGAAGAGACTGAAAGAGAAGACACTTTCCGGAAACATGGAAACTGATTAGGTATATATATAGTTATGTATATATATCAGTACCACTGTATTCAGGCTGATATAGCATCCATTGTTATTAGATGAACTTCATTCGAATGAATGGATGGAGGGAACTTTCCATCATGCTATCCTTTCTCTCGACTATCAGTACCACCAGGACTTGGGATAAACTGGCTTTCGATTTGTAATATGTATTCTGAGTCACGTGAACGTCTCAAACGTGTTACAGATATTTCCTTTGAAGATAATGTGGAGAAGCTAAAGGGGTTTGAAAAATTCTACGAAAATTTGAATGGGGCGATTTACATTGCACGTGTTGCACGTGTGAAGCTGAGTCTACCGTATGCCTCTGCAAGTGTCCCTTTCTTTTCTTTTTATTTGTTCGCGCATACCCTATCCGTTTTGTTACATTCAATGTTCACATTAATTAACGTTAAGTGTGCTGAATGTATGCATCGAGCGCTTTTGTTATTTTTTTCAAAACCTAATGAATTTTCCACCAGTCACTTGCGCTACATTTATTGCAATTAGCAAAATAATCTTGGAGCACATTGACACACCACCGTTGCACGTGTGTAATTTTATCGAGGATTGTTGAATGCTTAATGTGTAATAATTAATATATATAAGTTTTTGGGAGCCCACTGGAATTTTTACGGTATATTGGTAATGTATGTGTTGGGAGCTTCGTAGCAGGATGAAAGCTATGGAGTTATTTGTGTAATTTATGTGGGTGACACCAGCAGAGAGCTGTCGGAAGAGATTATTATTTAATATATTACTCAGTAATCTCAGAACCAGCATCTCTCTACGCCCTGACGTTATAATCTCATCTTTCCTCTCTCTCTCTCTCGCTACAAAGAATGAGAAAGTCATTATGATGACGCGTTGATTTTAAAAGAGATTCCAAAGACTTAAATTGAAAAAATAATATCTAGATTATGACTTTCTCTTCCTTCTGCAGCTTCCTTTATAGGCTGGCACCTTCAGCATCTCGGAAGATGCATAGATTCTCACAAATTGTAGTAGGACAATAATAATTTATGAACTAGCATCATTTTCACTCTCATTTTCATAGGTTTGCAGATGTAAATGGGGTGGAATTAAATTCCTTATACCGATTAAAATTTTCTTAAATGCTCAAATCAGTTCAATGGAAAAATTAGGCCCGCCACCTCAAATTTATGTAAAACACAATGCACAAAAATCCATTAAAAGCTATGAACAGTTTCATTGCACTGAATGTAAAATGTAGAGCCACGTTCGTCGGTTTTACCTTGTGCTCGTTGCATTGCGAGAGTTACCGCGTCGTGCTACCTAGTTAGAGCGGTGAAGAAAGTGGAAACTTTAAGCCTTTTGAAGGGCCGGAGTGGGCCTGAATAGAGAGGACGGAAAGGTACAAGTGCATCAGCTTCTGTATGTCCTTGAATGGAAGACTATCGGAATCTGCAAGGAGGTGGTCGGGGTTGTTGAAGAAGTAGTAGGAAAATCCGCCGGCACTTTCATTTCGATGATGCAGAGGTTCTATTTCATAGAAAAATTTTCCAAGCGCATAATATGAAAGCCATTCATTGTCCGGAATGACATTTCAAATTATATTTCCTGCCTCGTTTCACCGGGTCTTGTATGGTTTAATGTGACTACTCGGCAGCCTTCTTTCATAGAAGAGCGACTCTACAGAAAATGCTCAGTCCGTTCTTCTTCTACGTAGACATGCGAATATTGGCAGTTATAGCAAAAGGAACAGGCGGGTTCTTTAGATTGAGTCTCAGACCCAGTGCAGTGCAGAGTATGCTATACCTATCCGTCCGTCGGATGAAAGTAAGTCAGGTTTTCAGTTTGTTCTTGTGTGTGTGTGTGGACCGAGAGTAGGACATAACTCTTGATAAAATCTGAAATAAATGAGGACAAGAATTCCTTCAACGAAAATTTCAAAAATACTTTTGACTTTCAAGGTGGCTCACTATTTCAAAAGAATGAATACACATGTGCATATTCCCTTCCGGCTCAATGCTCATCTGTCGAAGAAAAAAAGTAGGTTGAAACCTGCATATATGTAGCCCGTTGTTTTTTATTCTCAGGTGCAGATAATGATACAACTGGCTGTAAACATAAGATTAGTTCCATGGATGTAGTTCAAGAAGACCTACTTGGCTACCTGCCATGAAATTATGAAATGATGTAAATTCAATTCTGAATGGGCGAAAATTTCAAAAGCGTGTATAATTATCCATAAAAAATAAAAATATTGCAAGACTGGATAAAATATGAATGAAGATAAAGTTTGAGGACATTAAAGTAATGAATAATGCCTTTTATAATGGGATTAGCGCCTTTTATACTGGTACTGGTAGTGGTGTGATGGTATGAATGCGATTTCCATAATAAAAAGACGGGCAGGGACGGGGAGATCACAAGTTTCCTTTATAGTTTCAATTTCACAACATGACCACACACATACAACCACCCACTTCTCATATTGATGACATTATTTTCATCCCATGTATTTCCTTTATCCAAAATTTGATTCATGACAGCAAGGCTGGACGATTTTCTCAGCCCAGGATGAAATATAATATTCTTGACATTATTACATCTGTAGCTTCATGTAGGAACCGAAAATTGAGCCGTCCATCGTCCGGTCACATACTTGCTATGTCCTTAACTGCTCCTGTTCTACTCGCATAATAATATCGTATCTTTCCTCGCTAGTCCCTATAGGCCTATCTGCTCCCAAGGAGGAAAGTGCAAGTAGGAGGGAAGGGTAGGCAGCTGGTTGGCTGGTTGGCCAGTTGGTTGGTTGGTCGACTATCCGTTCTGGACTGGTTATGGCTCTGGATCTGGAACTGGTTACTGGTTTCATTGGCAAGATATGTCAAGCTGAAACTTACAGCCTATCTGTCTTAATCATAAGCGCGTTATGTTGGAAGGGTCTTATTGGAAATCTTGGAAATATTAAGTTGAAGAAAACTCCATTTTTTCCTGGTGCATGATTGGTAGGAATGTCATGCGACGCATGGAGTCGATCGTAATTTATTAACTCTCTTACTCGCCAACACACACACACTCTCGCTCTCTGTGTTTTCTCTACACTGATTTCTCTCTTAAATTGGTCTATCTCAGCTTGAGTACGATGTTGAAATTGAAAAGAATGATTTTTTCCACAAAGAATTGTATCATCACAAACTCAATTTATTACTCTTATTAAAACCTAAAGTTTTGACTCCTTCCATATCCATAATTACTACATGTATCCTACACATTCTTATATTTTCAAAACTGTTCCAAAAGCTTCGTACTTTCTCTTTTACAGCGTGTTACGTAATAGCTATACATATCAATTTAAAAATTACTGCAACTTTCACTTTTGTGCATAGTACTGCATGTAGAAGCTACTCATTTATATTGAGACACTACTTCGAATCTCGGACTGGCCCTGAACTATTCCTCCTCCCAGATTCTCTTTTTACAGTTCATCTTTTATCCAATACCCCAAGGCCTCAAGCCCAATTGTCCTTATTCCCGTTTCCCCTTGTTTGTCCCTCAAAATAATTCTCTTTATTCATATTTTCCCTCAGATAGATTGGGCTTATTCATTCCTCTGGATGTTCTTCTGTAGTTTCTTAGAAAATTACTCATAAAACTCAACACATTTTAATGCTGATTTACAGCGTTATAAAAATAGAATTATTTAGTAAATTGCAGAATAAAATCTCTTCATCGTATCTTGAAACCTACTCTACGCAGCAGAACTCCTAAAAGCCTAAATACAAAAAATAATATTAAATAAAGGACCACTGTATGCCCTAACAATGTTAATCTGATCTCGGGAAATACTGTAGAAAAGGAGTGTATTTCCAAGTACACGAATTTTTATTCGTTTTTTTTAAATTAGCTAGAAACGTAAAATGATAATAACCTTAAGGACTAATAATAACGAAATAATTTCTAAGGGAAAATCGAATAAGGGAA
This sequence comes from Dicyrtoma fusca, assembly GCA_034695205.1. Lineage (NCBI taxonomy): Eukaryota > Metazoa > Arthropoda > Collembola > Symphypleona > Dicyrtomidae > Dicyrtoma > Dicyrtoma fusca. The sequence goes on along the minus strand of JAQFZC010001622.1, from coordinate 7,382 downwards.
ATAATGCATACCGGAAAGTGAATATGGACAATTGTGAATAAGGGGAATTGAATGATACACGAATAGTGCAAGGGGAATCTGGGAGGGGGAATGGTTCTCGGGGAATCCGGTGGATACCCATTACCTCGAGCTGATGTATGCACTCAAGTTACTCCATGCTGTACAAGGAAACGCTGGGAGTGGGTAGTGGGATGGAAGGAATGATCTAACATTCATGAAATGCACTCGTTCAAACATTTGATTAACTTATTGTCTTGTGGAACACAGCTTGCGTGGATGAAATACGTGTGGTTAGATTAAAGTTTGTTTTTCAAATGAGAATTACAGAGCAGTCCTACGACCAAACAAAGGAGGGGAGGGAGTCTATGATGGAATTTTTCTCAAGATGAAGTAAAAACATTGGGGTCCCCTTCCCTTCACTCAGCAGTGGATTCCTTTGGCTTTCACCTACGCAATCACATAAAGGAGGGTAGCGAGACAGAACTTAACTTGTATTTGTAGCGAACACCAAAAGAGCTAAAAAAAATGTGTTTTGGCATTCACCATTTTGCTAAATATATATCAAGCGCATATTTATGAAAATGCATACCTTTATGTATCATTGATACTTAATTCTTCCACCCATGTGCCTTCTGTCTTGTTTTCTCTCATTCTGCTTTACGTTTACAACTGCAACTGCAGTTAGGAAATTTGAAAAGAATGAGCGTTATTGATTTTTACACACCCTGTTGCTATACACTTATACACCATATTCAGTTTATTTCTAATTTACAGTTTTTAGTCTTTTGTATAATTTAATAATAATAATGATATATTTCATTGTTTTGATGTTTTCTTAGTCTTGTCTCTGATTCTTGTTACTACGCCAAGTTTCTGATTTAGATAACTCCCTTTATGGTTTTAAAAATTTATTGATTACTACAAGCAGCTCTATACTTGACTCCTCTCCATTTTCGGGGGTTCTGCTTATATTCACAATGTGAGGTTTAGATTGATTGAGAATTGATTTGCTTGGTGCTTAAAAACGAATAGTTCTTCTGAATTTTAGTTTCTTTGAGGGTAATTATTTCTTGCATCTGAGTTTTTACCATGTTTGAGAGTTCCTGCTGTTGCATTTGCTCACGATAAATCCTCTTTTGCAACTGAAGAATCGTATCAACTTTGTTTGCTTGAATAAAGTTTGTCTTCCTGTCTTTTGTAAAAACCCCTTTTAAACCTTCCACTAAAATGTATTGCCATATTTTGGTTTTTCCATTGCTCCTTTGAGAATTTTATAAATTAATCAATAAAAATGGGGCTTAAAAACTATTATGTAATATAACTTTGATCCAAAGAAACTCCTGCGTGACTTTAAAGGTCGGTCGCCTTTTCAGAATACATAATAAGCCTTCTTTGATACTCCGCCCAAATGTTTACGGTTTGCAGTATAAATGAAATTATTGGACCTATATTAGTGTAGTTAGGTAATTACTTTTCAAGTCTAGTATAAAAGGTATTTACAACTTAGGTAGCAACTTGTACTGACGGGGCTTGTAAATCCTGATTAAATAAATGTACATGCACATGCATGTCTATTGATTTACGTTATTATCCTCGAACTTTTGTATTGTGACCGGGAACTATAACAATAACATTACATTATTGTCACTGGAAAACACCTTTGAATTGGTGTCATAAAGATACCTTACTGCTACTACAAGAATCTAGGAAGCACTCGCAATCTGTTAAGTAGTAAAATAGCGCTGTAAATATTGTAATATACATACATCTTATAGCTAGTAGACAATGAGGGGGAATCATCGTATCCAATTCAATCATGTTATACACGAAACCATCTTAAATAGTACAGCCTTGAAGAAATGAAATGATTTCCTTTTCCGCTGTCCTAAAATCTCAAAAGCTTCCAGTGAAGCAGCACACAAGAGTGACTTGGTTAATACTCAATAGCAAACATTATGAATACAGATAAAAGCATTGAGTTCGAAGAAAAGAAAAAGATTTTTTCTGCTTCTTCAACTCCCTTTATTCAACTTGGGAATGCCTGTAAAATGACGAAGACGACGCGGAAACAGTGTGATGTCTGCAGACAGAGGATGCAGTATGTATGTAGTACAGTTAGTTTGTATAGTGGATAGAAACAGTTTTAAAATGTGAAATGGATGAATCTTTCACTGCTTTTAAGTCACGAAGACTCCAACAACAGAGCAGAAAGACAGAGAAACGTTTATAAACACATCTGCATGAGCCCCAACGTCTATGTACATGACGTAGCAAACATAGTTGGAGTTCTCTGCCTCACATCACGAGGGAAAGAAGTACACATAAATATTAATCGGAAAAATGAAACACTCTGGGAAGTATGTACTTACGTTGTAAAGGTCCAATGTAGAACAGTATAGAAAATTTTTGTTCATCCACGAAAGCCCAAGTACATTTTGTCTACTCAAGCCAAGCTCGCAGCCCAGGCCAATAAAATTTCTTTTCAATACATACACATCGTCGGTGAAAAAGCATTGTGACGTAAGTCATGAGTGAAAGCCCATGGCTACATACAAGTGATTGAGAAACTGTGTATATGTATGACCTCCTTCAACTAGCACGAGTACGTGCATATAGTAAGGACTGCGTCTGGATATATTACGAGAATATTTTAGTAGAATGTATATATGGATAGGGTTAAATGTGCATAGGAGTGTGAGTGGGAAAAAAGAGGAAGACCGGAGGGAAAGAAAGTGCGAGCTAGTGAAAATATATCCTTCCGCCTCGCTGAATATTCATAAAAAGAAATAAAAGTTCTTTCATGCATCCATTATGGAGGGCTTTCATTTTAATCTCATCAAAGATGTCGAAGCAACTCGTTTTATCTGTAATGAAACATCCACTACTTACCCAGACAGAGATGACACTTTTCAATGGCGCTCAACAACCCACCTTCCACTTTCTTACACTAAAAACCAAACTTAACCATGTCAGTTTGTTGTTGCCATGCACAAATGCCCACATATGTGCATGTAAAATATCATCTACGAATGCCTACCAATAAGTAGGAAGTACTGTAAGATGAGAAAAGAACATAATATACAGAACACCATGTCAATATGGAATATATAAAAATCATGGAAGCAAAACATAAGATGAAGAAGTGAAAACCTTTTTTAAACTACTGGTATTTTTATGCCTCAACCCGTGCACTAAAGAAGGGAGAGAAGTGAAGTCGCAGGCGTATGTATGTATATGAGTCAAGTTAGCTTCTCTAAACTCGAAGGCGAAAAGAAAAGTAAAGAAAAGTATCAAAGCTAAGGGTAGAAAAAGCTAAGAAATAGGATGCAAGTCAAAAACCCTTGTACACAGATTGTTGTATACAAAAGGAAAAAAAGACGATGTGAACTGCATGACGTTGGCTGCGATGTTTTATTCACGTCAGATATCAGGCCTAGCTGGAGAGATAAATTCAGGCGAAGAATTAAACGAATGGCGTCAAAAATATGAAAATGAAAGGAAATGAAAGGAAGCGATGTTTAATTCGAATCTGAATCCATCCAACGCATGCACTGGATTTAGTTTGGATGTGGGGTACCTTGATCTGGAAGCAGAAAATCTGAAGGCAGACGTAATTGCTAAGGTTTCTGGCAATCAGATTTCAATAAAACATTGCGGCCGCTTTTACTCGACTTTTTTCCCCTTTCTTTCTTTCACTTCTTCTTGGATTCAAATGACAGCATACGTATTTAGAAGCAGTCAAGATTTTGGATTTTTTAGTTTTCCTTGGTTTTACATATGTCAGCTCGCAATGCTGTTTCTATGAATGTTCAAATTTTTACATTGATAGTATAAAACAATAATACTTGAAATTTTTGTTAGGTACGCAAGGGCTTTCATATCGTTTCCTTAAGCAACTAAATAGGTAATAATGCTGTTGTAAGTTGACCTACCAGAACAACAGGTTCTATTCCTTGTATAGTATTGTATAGTATATTTAAAACTATTGCACTATTTCTTCAAACTTTATATTATATTATTGTTGCGAACTTAAGTATGCGTTTATGATTTTCGGGATGGCCAAAATTATTATATTAATGAAAAATACAAATGTTAATGAAGTTAAATACTAAATTCAATAGCAAAGCTATTCTAGTTACCAAGGACCCAAAGATTAAGCTTCGCGAACACAAATTAATGAGCCTAGTCAGCAGTAAGCAAGGGCAGCCGCCGACACAGATGATTATGAGATTGTAATAATTTGACACAATTGTAAACAGTTTGGACAGAGGCAAATACCGAAGGTTTGTATAGCTGGCTTTCAAAGTTACAAAATTTTTAAGTACTAGAAAACACCAATTAAGTAAGATAAGTACAAACCACAGTGTAAAGCTACAAACAATGAATCTTAAAATAAAAATTAAAAATTGCCGGTTTATATAAAACGATTCTTTGAAATTATAGTTTTGGGGAAAAAAATTTGATGGTTTCCTCAGAAATGAATTTTTCAAACCAGACTTCTTTGAAAATGTCCATAGCAAGGATTTTTCAATATTTCCTAACTCTATTTAAAAATGTGTGGAACCATCGCTGAGCAACTCTACTTCTTCACGCTGAGCGCACCAAGCCACCTCCGTACCCGAATTTAAATGTTAAATGAGATGGTAGACTTTTAAGAATAGTTGAAAACATCGAGTGAAGTGAGTTTATGGGTTCGTGAAGGTAGTGGAGAAGTTTGTTAAGCTCACCTCAACATCCAATTTCATGTAGTTTTTGAGCTCACTTTCACCCGTGTAGGTTTGGTAGGAGAAAGTAGAAGGATATTATCCAAAGAGACTTGAATGTACATCTTAGAGCCTCTCCCCATCCATTCCCTGCAGGTCTCAACTCTCTGTTTTTCACCCAAAAATTAATTAAGTTTCCCATTAGAACTAGCCGTATCGTTGTCTTGACTGTAATGACCACAGTATCTTTTCTCAGGGTGCTATTTCTACACACATTGTCGTTAGTAACAACTCTTCTTTTAATCAACATGCAGTATTTTATTTTTCTAATTATCCTCATCCTGTGTACGTAACTGGTCGTAGCACAAAGATACAAATGGAATGTCTGTACAACGAAAATTTGCAAATAATAACATTTTCTGACTTCCAATCTCAATTTCCTAGTTTCACAGTTCCAAAAAACACAATACAATACCATTACAAAATATTATACGTAACCAAAGTGCATAAAAGCTGCGTTTTATACTGTCTGCTACGACTATCTAGAATTGTCACGAAGTCACGGATTGTAATGTAATGAATGATCTACCATCCATTTGGTGGTTAAGTATGCAAATGAATATGAATATGAAATTTTTGCTGTAGTCTCTGTAACTAATATAGGTAGGTCGTTTGTAGATTCTACATTGTCTTACGTAGCACACACCGAAATCAAATAACAGTCGCTGATACGATTAGGAGGTCTTTGAAAGTACATCTTCCTTGATTCTTGCTCGGTTGGATTGAATGGTTGACTTGGGTTAACATTAATTTCACGTTTAGAAATACACGCAATATCAGCGACCTCCAAGCTCCAGACCCCAGACACACGAAGGTAACACAAATGTGGTTTTTCCTCATATACATACCTCAAATCAGATTGGTACGTTACAGTAAGCCCAGTCCTATGGTATGGACTGAGTTTTGAGTGAAAGGAAAATTGAAGGGATTAGAATTTTAAAAGCAAGTGTGTGGGATGAAAGCATGAGAGGATATACTGGGTGTTTGAGGATAGAAGTACCAGAGATACTATAAACATATTGAATGGGTGAATGACGATGTGAAGGGCCTGTGACCTAGAATTGGGAAAGATTGCAATGCGATTACATAGAATGGAAGCACATGGCTGGATGAGACTGTCTGATTACATTTTCTTTCTCTTTGTTCTCCCGGGCGGAAGCGATATAATTCTTGAGTAGCGGTAGCTTTGCTGGAGAAAGCAGCAGCAGCAGCCGTAACAGCCAGAGTGGCATTAGACTATGCAACCCAAAATATTAACTACAAGTATACTGCATATGTACTTTACCTTTGAGTATATGAATACTCAAAGCCCATATGTGTATTCCTATGTTATCAGTGCTCGCTCGTCTACAAAAACGTTGAGAATAAATGACAAAAGAAAGACTGGGGAAGGAATACTGTAGCTTTACAGCAAGGGGGAAAGAGGGAAATGAGAACTCCAATAGCAACGGTAACGACTGAAGAAAAACGAAGATCTTACATTTACGTTCCTCTTAGAAACACGTTGGCTCTGGTCTGGCTTGCTCTGATGCTACATGATTGAGTTATAAATATGCTGTACTTATATCTATGTAAGTTCCTTTACATACGTATATAGATACTCGGTTGGAGAAAAAGCAAGTAGAAAGAAAAAATCTAAGAGCAAGGGAAAGTTCAATTCCAAGTGAAAGAAAATAGTGTCGAGGTAACATAGCGAGTAAATGGAAGATGATAAATCATTGGATGGGAACGTCATCGGCCTCTGTAACGCAATATTTAATGTAATAATCGATACAATTATATCAAGTATTTATTTCATTCGTAGATACACATGACGGTAAGCTAGTCAACTCCACTTATAATAACGCAAGCTGAAGAGAGAAGGAAAATGGAGTGCTTTATTTCCAGGAGCCACAAAGTACTGAGCTAAGGACTAGGATCCATTGAAATTATGTGTGCAAGTACAACACCACGAACGACCCCATTTAGTCGCATCTCCAGGTAACTGCTTCCCTCTGCTCTGTATAGACATTTTATACCTCAGCTACTTATCGCTGTAATGCAACATTTTCGAAATTTCCATTTCAAAATCAGGAAAAATATCAAGTTTAAGTAAAATGAAGGTACACATTTTAATCCCACTTCAAGACTCAAAGTCCAACAAAATTTCAAATAGCTTGATCCCAAGCAACGTTGACAGGATTGAATTCTAGGGTTTAATTTATGTTTACTTTGTTTTGAAATTGATAATGACATTTTTATTCACTTAGCAGGTGCGGAAAAAAGCAAGCCGTGACGTTCTATTCTCTTTTTTTTTTACTATATATAAGGGCATTGGTATTATGTAGTTTCATTTGTAAAAGTTTGGATTGGAGAAAGCAATGACGTTTGACAAGAGTAGATGTAAAGACTAACAAGTAGTGACACTGCGGTGTGTTCCCATTCCCCAGCTTCAGTTTAGTTTCTTGCTGTTGCTGGTGCGGTGACTTGTCGACGATTTTTCAGTCGACTGAAGAAGCACAAAATACATACCGACGCACGTATAGGGGAGGCCCGGGTAAACAAAACACCGGGTAAAAAAAACAGCATTGGAAAAACTTTAATACCGTCTTCTGGCTCCACTAAAATTCAAAACTTTTG
>JAQFZC010001621.1:0-28332 GCA_034695205.1 Dicyrtoma fusca | reverse complement strand
GAATGAGCTCGGTTTTTCGTACAACGGCGAGGATTATCAGTCCAAGTCGTTCCACTCCAGACCAGGCTGGCTGCCTGATGTATATGGCTGCCTATATGTAGTATGTGCTTATAAACAATGCACTTATGCTGTAAATGTCATTTTAGGGCATTAAAAAATCCGTTCTTATAACAAGGTTGATGTTATAGAACTTGATGGTATAGATCAAATGCGTTACATGGTTAAGCATAGCAGGTTTGCAGGGACTACCCAAACAGTGATGTTATAACAAGGTTGATGTTATAAACGGTGTGCTTATAAAAAGAGTTAACTGTATATTTTAATTTGTAAGTTACTTTATTAATACCGTGAATCTGTGATTAGCCGCTTGTGCTGTGCTGTGAACGGTAACTAATAAGCATGATTTAAGGCATTTGTGAGTACCCTGTAAGTTATGAGTGTGTTACTTTTTTAGCATTTTTACTTGTAGTGATTTAATTTTTGTTTTAATGGCTATTGCAGAAGAAATGCCAAAGAAAGGGAAGAAAAGGCGTTATCGCTGTCAGATTTGTAGAGTTATTCTATCGGATTTCAAAGGGTGTACGGCTCACATTCAGAGGATACATTTCGGGCAGATGGCATACCCTTGTGATAAATGTGGTGAACGGTTCCGTTACAAGAAAACGTCTGATACTCATAAAAGTGTGTGCCAGGAAGAGTCCACTGTAACGGCTGTGAAAGTTAGTGATAAACCCGTTTGTGCTCCTGCAACTACAAGTCCCGTAGCTGAAAGGCCGGTTCCATTGCTTGGGACACATGGAAAGAATCGTTTCATGGATTCCAAACACTACGTCTGCAAATTGTGCGGCGAAAAATTGCCTGATAAGCCGTTGGTTCGATATCACTTGGTCAGCGTTCATTGTAAGTGGCTTGTGTTTTACTGTGTTTCATTATTTAGTGATGAAGGAACGCAGTTTATTGTTATTAAGTGTAGTTTAGTTTGCCCCTTTTAGTCACTACTAATATACAAAATGTTTCGAAATTTTTGTTAGATGGTGAATTACAAAGTATGGGACAAAGTATGAAATTTGTTGATGCTGCCAATGACAAGTTGGTGGATGATTTAACTTTGGAATGCTCAGGATCTCCGGTGCCAGCCGCAACAAACAATGACTTGGCAAGCACATTAGACGACAATTGTGTGCGGCTCACCAGAAATTGTGAAAAAGGTAATTAGTCTTTTTTTAAACATACGGTTCGTTGCAGAAGCGGCTCCGTTAGCTACAATTTGCACAAAGCACCGTTACACTCTCATACTTGCAATAATTCTTTCAGCGATACGATGATATTTATTATGGTTTATGACTAACTGTGTAGTTTTGATTTATTATTTTGTTGTTCGTATTAATATGTTTGGTTTGGTAGTACTAACTTAACTTTTGCTTAACAACTTTATTTTTTTTAATTTGCTAATGTTTAGAACTTCACAAAATCTTAAATGTTTCCTCAAACGAAACTCCTTTGTTTGAAAAAGTAGCTTTGGAATCTGACCACAGCAAGCTCCCCAGTGCAGCTGTAGCTTCAAAACCGGTAAGCAAGGAGACAGCTAAGAGTGCTACTGTCTCTGATGCCATTCCTTCACAAAGTAACGATGTTGCTGGAGACGCTGTAACGGTTCACAAGGATGAGAAAGAGCTCCTAGCATCACTTCAGCTTGTTAAGCCGTACAAATTACCAGATGGGTCTATTGAAAATATTAAAAAGGTTACTGTAAGAATTAAGCCATTTCGCTTTAATGGAGTTCTTCCTCCTTCTCTTCTGGCGGCTGCTAAGGAACTTTGTGGTAATTAATTTTAAAAATGTTACATGTAAATTGAAGTTTGTAATGATAATGTTTATTATGATCATTAAACTACCTAAATTACGTTTACAGTGAAAACTTCGGCTACGCATTTCACGTGCAAAACATGTGGCAGAGGATTCGGTACGTTCTCAGGATGCAATGGGCATGTCCGAATCCATCATTTCGGGGAACATCGTTATCAATGTAGCATATGTCTACGATTTTTAAGCGACGGGCTAAGTAACCATATGAAGGCTTGCAAGAAACGTAAGTGCATATATCTAAATTCTAATCTAATTCTTTCTACTTGGTGAAAATTCTGGGATTAAAATTAAACAGTTATTCCTCTCATTATCTTTGTCCCTGGTCTGGCTTTTTTCGGGGTTTTTGTGGGGAAATACAAAAAATAATTTTCGGGCTTTGTCAACGGTGACTGCTAATTTGTTCGGTCTCTGTGTCAAACTTCTCAGGTGTCCAGGGCACATCAGCTCTTACGTGTGAGACTAAGACAAAGAACTGAGACTTCAGCAGAGAAAGAATAATGCCCAGAGGTTTACTAGCTGGTCTTGATACTTCCATAAAACCAATAAATAATGCCCAGCTATCTTTCCAACTCCAAATTGTGTAATTTGTAAATTGTGAATAGGTACCTAGTTTTTATTAGATTTCAATTTAATTTTTAAAATGTATACTTTCCCACGGTGGCTGCTTCAAATTCAGGATTAGCTTTTGTGCAATCCTCACGAATGTTGCAGTCTAGTGGTTAGAAGGTATATGGTTTGTCTACGATAATACAAAAACGTACATTTTCAATTTACTTCCAAAAAATTGTCTTGAGTTTTGCATGCAGATTTCTGTACTGCAACTCAGTCGGCTTGGGTAGAAATACCTAGCTACAATCTTCGCATCGAATTGAATTTTTGTTTTTTGCGTGCATTCTGTTCCTCTGTAGAGAACAAGACGTCATCGGGACTTTGATATAATTATTACCCACTACACTACACACAGTATATTATGTACAGAACATTGTTTTGTTGTGTACGTATCCTATGTTTTTCGTATTTAAGTGTAAGTTTATGGATATTTGGCTTGGAGTTACTCAGAATTATATATCCATATGTGATCATTATGAGCTACTGTTGTTGCGTGAGTACATACTGACTTTGTACTTGATGAATTAAATAGAAGCAGCAAAATTTAGAAGGAGCGAGACTGACCAAACTCAAGACAGTGTTTGTAGCACAGTAAAACAAGAAAAAGAAATTGTGTCCCAAGAGTACTCGGTAGAAACTGAAAAAGAAACAAAAGAAGATAGTGAAACTGGCCCGAAAGAAGTTCGTAAACTCAGTCCCGATCCCAAAACCATCCCACGTGTCAAGACTGAAATAGGCAGTAAGAAGCTAGTGTCAGAAAACGAACGTTGTAAAGCTGGTAGCGGCGCTTTCTACCTAGAAACGCAAACCGATATTATTGATTCAGTTGCAGCAGTAATAAAAGGCCTTCCTGCACCTCCCAAGCGTATCAAAAATAGTAGGAACCACACTGGAGTTCTCACTGACGAGGAAATTACTCAAGCACATAGCTTAATTCGTAAGTACATTGTTGTAAAAATTGAACCAGAATAATCCCTATTTTATGGTATCATCATCAGTCTTTTTATGTTTTCGTATTTTAAAATTAATTTAATGATGATTAAATGAATGTTGAATGTTTCGTTTATTAGATGAGTACACTGAATCTGGTGACAGCAAAGGTCAGCAAACACGCTATGAATGTACATTCTGTAAATTGAAGGATGACAAATATGATCGTATCCGTCGACATGCCAGGGAAGTGCATTTTGGCGAGAAACCTTATGGCTGTAACTACTGTGGCAAAAGATTCGCAGAAGCTGCCGAAGAATGCGAGCACAGTTGGAATTGTTCCGTCAAAAATGAGTCAGGAGTGTCAGAAATTGTGAAACCAAGTCTTGTTACTGTTGCGATTTATAATTCCTCGTCGCGCCCGTCGTCCTCAAACCAATTATTGCCATCCCAAGCCAGTTCCAGTGACCGTACTAAGAAGAAGAAAAAAAAGTCGAAAAAGTCAAAAAGGTCGAGATCGAAGAAATCAAAGTCAAAAACAACCAAAGGCGATTCAGTAGTGAAATTCAAAGAATTGAATCAGTGTCCAGTCGTGGCTACTTCTAGTTCGAGTAGAGCGTCTGCTTGTACTGAGCCAATCAATTTTGTTCAACTCCCTGGTGTGTTCATTAAAGAGGAGAGACCAGAAACAACAGACTTGGAATTAGACCCAGTGTCAGACCTGGAACTAGAACCAGTGTCAGACTTGGAATTAGAACCAATATCGGACTCGGAATTACCCGAAATTTGATGTTATTAATGTTCGGCAACTTTATTTTGTTAAGTGTCAGTTCATCCTTGCACAAGTACCTACCTACAAATTCGTGTGCCCGTGCACTGATATATTGGATTATCAATTTGACTACGTGATTGATACAGCAGGGTAAGAAAGAATTCAGTCCCGCTGGGCGTACCTCTCAAGTTTATTCCAACACGTAGAACTGCTATTTCGTCGTATTTTTTAAAACTATCTTCCCGGATCTTTGTGGTTATAGTTTAATCTTTTCTTATTATAGTAATAGTCGCCCGTTATTATATTTTCTTGAGTATCAGCACACACTTCTTGTTTACATCACTGTTTCACCGATTCTAATAATTCTGTGGGATAAAACAGTCATTTATAAATCTAATTTTTATAAAGCTTAGTATTATTATTACCTTTTATTTTGTACCATTCATTTGTGCTTTATTACTTGATGCTGAGATCTTTAGATTGAATTAGTAGAATAAAAAAAACAGCAATAATTACACTTTATTGTCGATAGTTGACTGTATTTTGACTTGCAAAAGTACATGCCTATAAGTAAGTTGTAAGGTAATTACTAATAATATTAATTAGGTACATAATATGTTGCAAGATTATTTATTTTGATTTTACACTATGATTTAATTTGAATAGCTTTATTCATTTGTATTACTACTTTACTTTTTGTGAACTCTCGTAACGTATTTCCCTTGTGTCATTAATATAATTACAGTAGCTGTCAAACTATTTTATAATGATTAATATTAGCATTTCTTATTTCTGCGTCTCAACAATTTCACGCAGTACCGAATTAGGTATGCAATTTCCCGTTCTTCGTTCCTACAATATTTTGCAACAACTACTATTATTTGACATTTCTTTAATGTATTAAATTGCGATACTCACGATCAGTGTGTAGGATGTGTGGAATAGCAAATAGCATACTTTTATGCACTTTTAGGGCCATGCATATACTTATGGAATGTGTGCGCATTTAAACATTTAAAGGTGGGGGAGCTTCTCTTGGTAGTGTCACTTTTTTAAGCTGTAGAATATATTTGTAATAATTTATACATATTGCTAATTAAATAATTTGTAATTTAGTACTTTGCGTAGGTACTTTTAATTAATGTATGAATGTGTGAATGTAAACTGATGCTAGAGAAATAAGATAGGACAAAATTATGAATAACGCTTAACTTAATTATGGCGAAAGTAGCAAATAAGTTTGTAGAAGCTGTGCGCGGGGTAGAAACAGATGTTGTATATGGTTATTGGTTATTTATCAAATGTTCAATCGATCGTCGGAACCCCTAGTGATTTAGTTAATGACGTATTTTATATAATCAAATCTACAAACGTGATTGGGAACTCGTATATTTCTGGTTGTATAAATGTATCTATACTTAGGTATACCATGTTTAAATCAAATTACTAAAATTGCATAACTAAATGGGTTGAATAATAAAATTACCTAAATGTATTTGTGTTCATTTTCAACATTTTGTATCAGTTTTCTGTTATTTCTTAGAAAGTTATTATTATTAGAAAGTTTTTTTTTATTATGGAATACTAGGACTTCTTTTTGATTTAACATTAAATTTTATTGTACTAACTGACTCTTATCATTATCGTTATTGAAAGTAATTACGCGTTTCTTGCTGTCGCTGTTTTCGTTTAAACTGAATTCACGCTGATTATACAAATATCTAGCCTAGGTACTAGGTATCTTCGTAATGAGTCGTTGCTTAAGTGCAAAGTGACGCTCAGGCAATAAATTAAGATGTAAAATTACGCTTATCCACACACAATCAGAAAAGGCTCAATATTTCCCCATACCATTTTTGAATCGCATAAATAGGATGTGCTATTCACACGTTTTAAAAAAATGCAAATCCATGTTTTGCATGTCTTAAAAAGTGCAAATCCATGCTTTGCATGTCATAAAAAGTGCAATGACATGGTTTGCATGTTTTAAATGTGCAAATCCATGTTTTGCATGTTTTGAAAAGTGCAAATCCATGCTTTGCTGTTTGGAAAAAGTGCAAATCCATGCTTTGCTGTTTGGAAAAAGTGCAAATCCATGTTTTGCATGTTCTGAAAAAGTGCAAATCCATGTTTTACATGTTTTGAAAAAGTGCAAATCCATGTTTTGCATGTTCTGAAAAAGTGCAAATCCATGTTTTACACGTTTTGAAAAAGCGTAAATACATATAGATTATACATGTTTTAAAAAAGACAATGTAAATCGAAGTTTTGAATGTTTAAAAAAAAGCAAATGTTTTTAAAAAGTGCCTTGACGCCTCCAATACAAAAATAATGATGTAATTTCCGGTTTTCATGGGGCAACTATTTTGAAAAACAGTCTGTTCTTTAACAATAATTCCGGACAAATTTTTTTTTCGTTTGAGATCATAAATTTTTGAGCTTTCTGAAGATGAGCCAAATGGCAGCCGCGCCAGTTGCCAAAGTAGCGAGAATCGGGAATAAAGTCGCCAAAACGGACACCTCCTCCCACGGATCCTGAGCCGGAACTTCTCTTTTGAGCCGCCGCTGCGATGATGGAAGACGTTGAAACGCATCTTCAGAAGGACCATCTTCGTCTGGGAACGCATGCATCTCATCATACCCCTCAAATTCATCCTCATCCTCAAAAATCTCTTCATGATGTTGAGGTAGGTCGGGAAGGAGAGGAACGTCTTCCAATCCCCCTTTCATCAAGTAGAAAGCATTTATTTTGGGGTTGTCGAAATGCCCTGGGATCTGTACAAAAAAAGGAAGCATAAAAAGACAATAAATATTTTTCACGAAGCACGAGCTCTCGACCACTACTGTTTAGTTAACTAGAACCAGTCTTGAAATAAATACAAAAACTTTATAAATTGTGTACTTTAACAAAATCTAGTCTGATTCCATCATTTCGGATTTCGGACGTCCGCTCATCTTCATCTAGTGTTAGTTTCTTTCGACCTCCGGACACTGTAAACGGAATAACTTCTTGGTGGGCATAGCCATATCCCGCGGCTGCAAAAATATCCAGATCTGAGACGATCACATGTTTGGAATTTAACTTCACGTCGAAGACCTGCGGGTAAAAAATATTAATAGATTGAAACTAAAAGTAAAATGGAATTAGTACTGCTAAAAATAAAAGTTGCTTTAACTTAATTACATAATTACGTGAAGATTGGTGAACAAAAATTAGATTAAACGAATGAATGAACTAAGAACATGAGCCTATTAGGAACTATTACACCATTGAGAGAAATTGCTTTACAGAAACGTTTAGCTCAAAGTAACTTTTTCGAAAAGGTCAAAACAAGTAATTAACATTTTAAGGTAGTATAAAGCAAGATATGTATTAACATTTTCAAAAACATTCGAAACTAGTAAATAACACCTTATAACTGGTCCAACTGGAAAGTAGCATTTTTCAAAAAAGCTCAAAACTAGAAATCAACATTTTTCAAAAAGGTCAAACCTAGAAACACCTAGAAATTAACACTTTTAAAGGTTATAAAAGATTCTAAAATTTTCAAAAACATTCAAAACTGGTGAATACGGCTTTAAAAAAGGGCACAAACTAGAAATTAACGTTTTAACCTCTTCGAAACCGTGTTGTAACTATAGATTTACATCTTTCTGAAAGTGTAAATATCTTGTTTTGACCTTTTTGAAAGCGTTAAGGTCTCGTTTTGACCTTTTTGAAAGCGTTAAGGTCTTGTTTTGACCTTTTGAAAGCGTTAAGGTCTTCTTTTACATCTTTTTGAAAGTGTTACTTTCTAGTTTTGATCTTTTTGAAAGTCTTAGTTACTCGGTTTTATTGCTTTTGAAAGTGTTAATTTCTAGTTTTGACAGTTCTAAAAAAGTTAATTTCTAGAAAAAGCACTTTTGTAAATCATTCTTTCCACATTCCATGGTTTCTCAGTTGCGAATAGGTTCAAAAAGATCAAAACTAGTAAATAATATTTTCAAGTAGGTCAAAACAAGAAAATTACGTTTTCAAAAAGTGTAAAACTATATAATTACATATAACTGCTTTTAAAAAAGGTTAAGAATTATTAGGAAATACCTTTTCTCCCGCATGTTGGAAATAAACTTCGCAGAATTTGAGAACTAACACATAGGAGCCATCCTCTGGAATGGGGAGCGTGTAGCCAAAAGTAGATTCACTGTAGCGTTCTGTTCGATACAGAATTTCATCGTCCAAGTGAGTTCTACCGATCGTCATTAGTCTTTTCCCATAATCCGAAGCCACCCCTACTTTGAGGGGGTCAGCCTGGTATTTGATCCCGTGAACGTCGGTGTGCTCACCCCCTCCAGCATTTATACCGTACACAAACCGAATCTTCTCTGACGACTGACTTGAAGATTTCTTCTTTGCATCTTTTGAAACGGAGTTTGAAGTGCACTGAACGAATTCACAGAGTACAATAATGCACAACGCAATTACGATTACGTATAAAGACCTAAATTGAAGGGATTCAATTCTGTAAACTGAAAAATGCATTTTTTTATCCAGTTTTTCTCACTGGTCAGATTTTGTTGTTGCTAATTTTGAATTTTAAGTAGGTAATTAGTCAGCTGTTGGTAATCTACCAAAAAATACTAAAGTGGGTTAGTGACTCGACTGCTGTTGTGTCATTTACACTAAATATTAATAATTTAGTGTAATAAAATTAGAACTATGTACTCTTGAATTAATTGTCTTATTGTCCACACTTTTCAATGAGTTTTTAAGATGCATTGTGCTAATCGTGTCTCCCTAGTAGAACAGTCACACGTAGCCACACGTAATTACCTACATAAATGCTATTAGTAACACCTACCTACATTAATACTGTAAATGTTCAATTAGTTTTTAATGCTGTAGTTACATTTAGGTAATTTATTGAATTTGTGAACAATTATAACATACAACACACTCTACACTTCTACAGTGCAGTGTACGGCAGTCTCAGTATTTTTTGTTATTAAGAATGAGAAGAAAAAATAGTGACTTATTCTGGTTCAGATTTACAGCCCTGAATTCCTCTGAAATCACTGAAATGATGTTGACAGTTAGGTAACAATAATACAATGGAATTACAAAAAGAAATTACAATCCTTTATAAACTTGTGATAGTAGTTAAATTTGTTACATACATACATCATTTTATTTGTGGTTAAGATTAATACCGAGAAACAATAGCTTGCATTAAAAGCCTATAGTAGGTGTACTATTACATAATTTATAGGCAACTCATTTGAACGCTTTGGAACCACGAAGAGTGCTCCATTAGTATAATGCCAATTGCCGATGTACTTATTTGAAAGTTTAACTTAAAATCAACTTACATTTATCTTATTTTGACAGTTATTTGACTTTACTAGATTACTCGATTTGTACAAAATCTATTCGACATCTAGTACAACAAGATATTCAGACAAATGAATTAACATTGTTGCACTTGAAAGGTCAGAATTTAAAAGATACTAGGTACAGTTAATAATAATAATAACAGTAACATTACGGGTCATTTAACATGATTCAAATACTAGGGCGTTTTGCCTTGTCAAAGTTTAAGCCTTTTGAGTAAGAAGGAAGGCCTTTTGGACGGCTCCGGTCGGGAGTTGTCCGGACACTTTATGAAATTCGGAATCCTCTAAAATCGGCTGCTCTTCCAACTCTTGAATGGAAGCCCACTGTGAATAGTACTGATTCACATCTTCCTACTCCCCACTGTTCGGTGGTCCTTTGAAAGCATTTTTGTCGAAGCTGCACGTGATGAGGAGATAGTTAAAGGGGTGGAGGACTAGAAATAAAATAGGACATGTATAGTAATTAAATTGAACGTTTTTTAATGAACATCTCAACTGTATACTCAATCAAATAATAAATTAAATAGGTACACTTGAAGCCAGTGAAGTTGCAAAATGACGTATCTACAAAGTTGCTTAAAAGCAACATAAGCGACCTGCAATTTTTTATACCCTTTTATCGTACACAGTACACGTTGTTAAAGACTGAAAGCAAGCTTTGCCAGGTCGTTGCAATGCAGTTTCCAGTAAACTTGTTAGAATCTCGTTTTGCCCCTTCAAGTTTAAACAAAACGAATTGGCAGTTTCAAAAAGGTGTAAAACTAGAAATTAACAGTTTCAAAAAGGTGTAAAACTAGAAATTAACAGTTTCAAAAAGATGTAAAACTAGAAATTAACAGTTTTAAAAAGGTGTAAAACCAGAAATAACTATTTTCAAAAAGGTATAAAACTAGAAATCACCCTTGTCATAAAGCGGTGTTAAAACCTAAAATAATTACCTTAAAAAAAAGGTGTAAAACTAGGAATTAACAACAAAAAAAACGTTAAAAATTTGTAAAAGGCTTGAAGTTATAAGCGTATCGTAAGTATTATTTCAGTACAAATTGCATGATTTTATGTTTTGTGGTTGCTGTTACTCGCAAATTATGTCGAAACGAAAACAGCCGACAGATTGGGTAAGGTCCAAAACGTGGTATTGAGCTACATATTTTATGCTGGATCGTACACCAAAATGATTTTTGGGTTAAAAGTTTTTTAAATATAGTTTTGAAAAGCAAAATTTTTAAACTGTATAAGCAGAACTTGGTCAAAATCTAAATAATTATACTGTAAAATAAAATTTAGGATCATCTATAACTAGAACCATATTTTCGCAGTGAAACCTCTGTAGGGCCTATGTATTTGGAATTTCCTGGGTTTTATGCCTTATGCTAGGTACTTTACACAGTTTTAGACAGCAGTTACTAATAATTTTTGTAGGCAATAACACATGTCGGGCAAACATTTTGGTGCGTATAAATAGCTGAGCACGTCCATGAGAAAAAGATGTCGAGTACTGAAGTTGGACAAAAATCAAACTGGCCACATTTAGGACGGCTACTGCTCCTTCTCATATCATATCTGTCAAGAATGCATATTTAAGGCATTGACCGCAGTATAGACTATAGACGGTCGAAATTCGCAAAGGACACGTGATTGGCCTTGGTCTTGGCCGTGCCGTGGATAGTGAATGGTACTAATCCATAAAATACAAAGCTATTTACTTATACCGATGCTTAACCGATAATCGCGAAGCAGCCCCATTAGACAGTCAAATGAACTTACTAGTTAAACCTGGGCTTAACCTGTCTATCAAAGACCCTATGCATAGTACTGTGTAGCTTATTTCCAATGCCATTTCCAGGCAGGTCAGTTTTTTAAACTTTTTGTACCACGTAGTTACCTCGTGATGAGCTTACAGTAATAGAATAGGTACGTTGGTTATGCCATGGATTTTTTTATTAAAAAAACCTGTAATTGACCTCACAGTCACAGTATAGCAATGTCTATTTTAAAATTAAAATACTGTTTCCCTTCCTTTTATCTTTCTGACTTTCAGTCAACCACAGTAATTCAATAAGAAAAAAACTTCAAAAAATATCAAATGACTAACACCTAATTTGCATACACGTTTCGAAAGCAACAAAAATACGGTTTACTGTTTTTAAATGTGTCTCAAGCCAGCATTGATATTGATACGCAATGTTGAAAAAGAATAAATCTGGTATTTACTCTTTTCAAAATTAGGTATACAATTATAGGTATTACTATTTATTATTTATCCTTATCCTTTAATCGTAAGTAGTAACAGAGTCTTCTTTGCCTTGCTGACTCTAACTATAGTGATCGAGAGACCACAATCGAACTGCTGTCGGCATACGAACGACGAACACAGACATCATAAATATAAACAGCTGTGCTGTAAAACTGTAATAGTAATAATACATACATAGCAGATTGTATCAAACACTGACACTTAGCAATGTTGTGAGGCATCTACTTACTGTAATGATTCTTTCAAGTCAAGTCAATGTCAATTCGTGCATAATTAATCCTTTATTCGATCCGCATAACTATAACAGCGTACGATAGTATCAATCAGTATTTTTGTAATAAAGTAGGTATGAGAATTTCTCTTCAAGGTTTAAACCTTTGAAGTGAGAAGGAAGGCCTTTTGGACCGCTCCGGTCGGGAGTTTTCCGGACACTTTATGAATTACGGAATCCTCTAAAATCGGCTGCTCTTCCAACTCTTGAATCGAAGCCCACTCTGAATAGTACTTGTTCACATCTTCCAAGTCCCCACTGTTTGGGGGTCCTTTGAAAGCCTTTTTGTCGAAGCTGCACGTGATGAGGAGATAGCTAAAGGGGTGGAGGGCTGGAAATAAAAAAGGGCATCGTAATTTAATTGAACGTTTTATTACAAAAGTTTTAATTATATTATAATCGAGCACCTCAACTAAACTCGATCAAATAATAAATAGGTGCATACTTACGTTACGCATTAGTGAAGTTGCAAAATGACGTATCTATGTATGTACAAAGTTATTACTTAAAAGCAAAATAAGTTACCTCCAATTTTTTCATACCCTTTCATTATATCATTACGTTTTTAATAACTGAAAACATGTTTAGGTAGGTAGTTTATCATGCATTAAAATTACAATGCAGTTCGCAATAGTTCGCAGTATTTTAAAACTTACCTAATAGAATCTCGTTTTGCCCCTTAAGGCTTAAACAAAACGAATCAACAGTTTCAAAAAGGTGTAAAACTAGAAATCAACAGTTTCAAAAAGGTGTAAAACTAGAAATCAACAGTTTCAAAAAGGTGTGGAATCAGAAATCACTGTTTCAAAAAGGCATAAAACTATAAACTAACGCTTTTCAAAACGGTCAAAACTAGAAATCACCGTTTTCAAAACGGAGTAAAACCTGAAACCACTACTTTCAAATTCAAAAAGGTGTAAAACTAGAAATTACCAACAAAAAAAACTTTCAAAAGTTTGTAAATTCTTTTTACAAACACACGTCGGCAAAAAAAAAATAGATTGGTACGGTAAGACTTTAAGGTCAAAATTTACTGGGCGTACGTCAAACTGCTTCTTCACCCCACAGTCCCACACTATAACTAATACTGGCAAAAAAATAAATATGTAATTTTTTTACTTTTTTGAGAATTCTCCAGACTTCTTTTCATGACAGCCGCGTAGGCCTCCCTTTGATCGTAAGCTAGAGCAATGAAGGATCCCCGATCACAAACACAGTCGAATGGCCCGAAGGTCTCAATGGGACACGTGAAAATATCTCCGAAGTAAATCTGACACCGGCCATCCTCCGTCGAATACACGGACGTCTTCTCATTGAATTTCAGTCCCAAGGAATGTTCTTCGTCCAATTCCAGAATGGGCTGAAGAACGGCTTCCAAGCCAAAAACTTGATGACCCAAACTGAGTAAGTACGGAATATCCTTCGTCTTCCCACACAACGGAATGAAAAACTTCTTGGAGGAAGTTCCCCCCACCAGGAGAGATAAATATTTAGCTAAGAATGGATTAATGTCCGATAAATGCCACTCAATTTTATTCTTGTTGTAGCGTTCCTCCCAGTAGGAAACACTACTTTCGTCGTGGGAAGCTACCATTTTTTATTGATGGCTTATTTAATATTATTTTTCTACAACCAGAATTTAACACAACACCCAGCTACTCAACCAACGCAACAAAACTGACTGTGAACTGTTTGAAATAGAACTGAAGCTCGTCTTAAAGTAGACAGAGCATTTCTATTGCCCTGCTGACTCTGACCAGTGATCAGAGATAGTGAGACCTCAATCGAACTGCTGTCGACATGAACACAGACTAAATAAATATGGATAAACAGCTGTGCTGTAGTGATTAATAAAACACTGTAACAGTAATCCGCTGTGAGGGATCCACTTACTGGAATGATTCTTTCAAGTCAAAGTCAATGTCAATTCATGCATAATTAATCCTTTATTCATCAATCTAGGTACATAAATTATGAATACAATATAAAGCCTATGAAAAGTACTGGGATTGAAAACGCCAGTCACTAGTTCTTTGGTAGGTAATATTACCATTAACGTCCATTCACAGCAGCCCAAAGAAAGGGGAAATAGAGGTCATACGTAAGTTGCCAGTAGTGACAAAGTACCACTGTAAATAGAATTTGACTCACGGAATGTATCAAAAGAACAAAATAATTTTTGAAATGAAACGATAATTTATTGATGAAGGCTAATCACCGTCGGGGTCGGGCTGATGCTGGTCTATATTCTGTTACTTTAAGTTTAGACGCTAATGGCAATTTGTCGTTTCAGTAAAAGTGCTTCTGTAGTAAGTTCATATTACTTAATAAGTAAAGAAAGATAGGGAGCATGGGCAGTCTGGCTCAAATTCACACAATTCGGTGTCAACGCAGAAGACCGTGTTGAGGGCACAGGTCATTTCGGTGTCCCAAATGGTTCCGTTCGGGTACAGCTGACAAACGTGGTAGTGGATGCAAGAGTGAGGGTCGGGGAAGACACCGGGGACGGTGCAGTCATAGATGGGGCGGCCCGTTGTTCGTGTTGGTCCATCCGTAGGGGCGTCGGTCGTGACCGGTTCTGTGGGTCTGGGGGTCGTAGTGTTTTTGGTGGTGGTCAGTTCTTCGGTTGTTGTGGATAGTTCTTCGGTTGTAGTAGCTGGTTCGGTGGTCGTGGGAAGGGGGGAAGTGTAATCAGGATTGTCGACGTATGTAAGGTCAAAGGCGGCACAGACTTCGGTGACCGAGGTTCCATTGTCAAATCTTCGAACTCTCAGTTGATACGTCTGTAATAAAAAAAATGTATGATTACGTATTAACAAATTATAATATAATTTTTATAAAGACTGTCGGTTATTTAGGTAGCTGCATTATACAAATTTAATGCTTTCTGCGTGTAGGCTGTGAGACTTAAATTTGAAATTTCAGTGTAGCAGAATATGTCGTCTTCCAGTAATTACTAGTCAGTTATAAAAGCACCTGTTTTGTTGAAAGTAATGTCGTTTTGTAAGCTGAATGCATATCTTAAAAATTAGTATTTAATCTATAATACATTGTAAAAGTCACATTAATTTATTCGCTGGGAAACTATGGAAAGAATGCTTAGCAAAAGTATTATACCAATTAACTTTCTAAAAAAGATAACAACTAGAAATCAATGTTTTCAAAAACAGTCAAAACTAGAAATTGGCATTTCAAAAACAGTCAAAATAACTAGAAATTAGCATTTTCAAAAACAGTAAAAACTAGAAATTAGCACTTTCAGAACGCTCAAAACTACAAATTAATATTTTAAAAAAAGTCAAAACTAAAAATTTTCAATTTTTAAAAGGATGTAAAACGAGGTATATTACGGTTTCGAAAAAGGTTAAATTTTGAAAATGTGCCTGTTTGCCTGTATTTTAAAAGTAGGTAAGTTTGTAATTCTGTATCACTTTCAACGTTTGTTTTTACACAGTAAATCAAAACTTACTCCACTTGGTGGTAAATCGGTGGGAAGAATAAAATTAATTCCGATGGAGTATTCAGTGCCGGGTACAATACTTTTAAGTCCACTTCCACTCGCAAGAATTCTTTGAATGTTGTAATCCACATTTTCCAGCACAACCTCGTAACTCAAATCGTCGTGTTTGACACCTACAATACATGCGACATCAATTTTGTAAATTAGTTACAGAATTCCTTTCATACAGTTTAAAAATCATAATTTAAAAAATACGTTTTTTTGTTTGTTTTTATTAAGCTGTTATTTTCAGTACCTGCAATAAATTCCACCACCAGGCGAAGGGGCTCGCCAACACTTAGCGAACAATCATTGGAACTGGCACAATTCGTGAGCGTCACTGTCGAAAGTTTACCCACAGTAGTTGTTCCTAAAAGTGGAATAAATCAAAATCGTGTAAAGTTTACCAATTTAGGTTTTTGTTATACTGAATTAACCTCTTCGGAACAGGCAAACCATCAAACAGTTTAGTGTTGATACTACAAATTAACATTTTCCAAACGGTCAAAACTAGAAATCAACATTTTCCAAAATATTTAAAACTAGAATTAAACTTTCAAAAAGATCATCAAAACTAAAACTCAACATTTTCAAAAAGGTATAAAATTAAAAAACAGACATTTTCAAAAAGGTGTAAAACTGAAAGAACAGACATTTTCAAAAAGGTGTAAAACTAAAAAACAGACATTTTCAAAAAGGTGTAAAACCAGAAATCAACCCGTCCAAAAGGCTGTAGGTAACTAAAATTTAATCTTTTCAAAAATATCATTACAAAATTAGAAAACAACATTTTCAAAAAGCTATCAAGTTAGATAAATTGCTGTTTCGAAAAGGTTAAAGCCTAAATTAATAATTACTAATGAAAATGAGTTAAAACTGACTGTACTTCTTACCTGTACAGTTACGGTACCAGGTCACAGGGCCCTTGGCTTGATGTTGACGGTGATGTTGGACTTCCTTGTGAAACACTTCGTTGGACAAACCTAGACCTGCAATCATTGTTGCACTTTGTAGTGCAATGCAAACTAGAACTGCAGCTCTAGCAAGGCCTGACATTACTTTTCCAGCTGAAGAATGCATGGCTTTTTGTTACTGATCAATTAAAATTTTAAAATAAGAAATAAATTCACAAAACTGACAATTTAGAGTGAGTCTACCAGGTAAGTAAATGAGCGATCTTACTCAACCTGACCTGTTAAATTAATTTAGTTACCACTGTTTAGTCATTTAACTATGCCTGTCATGGCTACTGCGATTAGATTCTTGATCCATTACCATCTTATCATTTTAATTGCATGTAATTACATGTATAGCATCCGGCACCTGCTGTATATGCAATGGGTAAAGTGTGTATCTATATTTTAACTGGTGACAAATCGGAAAGTTCAGTAAGTGAAATAGACAACTAATCGATAATAAATCAATCAGTAGTACAAACAAATACCTATAAGG
This sequence comes from Dicyrtoma fusca, assembly GCA_034695205.1. NCBI lineage: Eukaryota > Metazoa > Arthropoda > Collembola > Symphypleona > Dicyrtomidae > Dicyrtoma > Dicyrtoma fusca. The sequence goes on along the minus strand of JAQFZC010001621.1, from coordinate 11,306 downwards.
ATTATTTATTACCCAATAATAGGCCCCATTTACACACGAATAGCTCCAATTTTGATGAATTCTATCGGATGTAATTATCTATCAGTCCGGAGCCACTTTCCCTGGAGTTGTTTTGCCAGCTTATCTTTAATGTTTAAATTGCTGATTGCTGATTGCTCCTAGTTGTGATTTTGATTGAAGCTTTACAAGTATTTATCAATAATTTAGCAAAATACCTAACTGAATCACAATTAATCACATAATCATTAGTCAGATTGAAATAACATCACACGTGTACGTATACTTTGAACTATACTCTTATTATGTCATCGGTATCCATCATCACTTACACATACAATAATATCATTTCAACAACCATTACCCATTAATCATTACGTATTACGACAAATTAGAATCAAATAACTATAGTATGTTAATTGATCATAATTTGAATTGGTTTTCGAATTTATGAGAAATCTTACTCATTACTCATTAAAAATCATGAAGTTGTACAAGTTTTCATACATGCGCTTTTCAAACTCTATTTTTAACATAACATAAGCAAAGAGGATTCAGCTGGCTTGCACAGCTGGCAAGTTTTCTTCTAGTTTTTGAAGGACAGAAAATGTGGACCAATATTGGCAGAAAGCCCGGATTTTTGACGAATTTTGTAAACTGTTATTTATGCAATCTTGTTTCTTTATAAATAATGCATGCGTAGTAAACAATAATAATTATTATGCAATAATATTTGGCTTTTTGTGACGCATTTTATGCAAATCCAAATAAAATGTGTTCTTGAGGATGCCTTAAATATCAGTGCGCAGCAAAGGTGCGCAAAAAATTTGCCTTCCTACACAGGCCTACATGCCTTTATGGTTTTTTTCGTGCCTTTCCTATATCCTACTTTATGCTACTGCCTATCCTATCCTAGCCTATATTACCTTGCCTAAAACTGCCTGCCTATTTCCTATCCTATATATTTTTTGAGAAGAATGCCTATAAGTTGCCTATAAACGAAACAGGCAAGGCGTGAATTTTGCATAGCTTTTACATTGCACATAGGCCCCTTTTCCCATAAAACGGCCAAAAATCGAATTTTGAGTAATCTGTAAACCGGAATTTTTATTTTTTATTTGTAACACCATTAAATTCTACCTTCAAATACTAACTTACAGATTTTATGGCTTGCATTTACTGGTAGATATTAAATGTTTGCAATGCTTTTTAAGTAGCAAATACTTTATAATCAATAACTTTAATGCTTATGAAGTTTTATGAATGTTTATCGGGGCTGTAGGGTTACCATAAACAAGTTTTCTCGCAAAAATTCAAATGTCGCAAACTTTCGCAAACGGGGAAATTGCAAAAAGAAATTTGCCCCCTCAGCTGTTAATCTGTAATGTAATTAAGTAGGGTTGGTGCATTACATTTTTCGTATGCACAAATTACTTAGAAAATAATTATATTTGTTGTGATTTTGAAGTTTTAATAGAATTTATTTTAGATAAAAGTAAAAATAAAGTGTATTAGCTTTTTTTCTCCATTTTAACCTAAAAATCGAAAACCCCGAAATTCGGTGCAATTCATTTTTTAATTGTTAACCCCAAAATATCTGTGGTTAAGTAACTGAACTTATTGTAAATTCTCGCCTTCCTTATTCGTTGTTTAAATTAAAATTTGTAGCTTAAATACCAGGTATTATTAGAAAAAATCGAAAAATCGGTTTTTATGCTTAACAAGGTCAGATACAACAAAAGCTAAGCTTTAGTTGGATTTATTTTGAAAAATTTGACCAGAATAACCTCTCTCCGATTTTTGGAAGTTTTTTTGGGAAAAGGGGCCTATGTATGTGCATTGCTGTACAAAGCAAAAATAATTCATATAATGACAGGGAGAAAATAACCCCAACGGGGCAAAACGCCACAATGGAGCATAGATTCCGGCGGAGCAAAAGATCCCAAACGGGGCAAATAGTCCAGCAAGGGCGATGTGCCCGAAGGGCTATTTGCCCGTTGTGGGGCATTTGCCCAGTTTTGATGCATTTTACTCGTTTAGACAGTTTGCCCCGTTGGGATTTTTTGCCCCCATTGGGGCGTTTTGCCCTCCGTTTCATTATAAGGTTTTTTTGTTTAAATAGTTCAAATACCCAGTCACACGTCACACCACTTCACTACCTACATATTATTAACTGTTGTTAGTGATAGTATTTTGGTTTGACATTAGTTGTTATTTGTTGTATTAGGCCAGCAAAATTAGTTGTTTGTTACTTCCTATACAAAAGAACTTTATTGTTAAGAAAATCAGACGTAGTCTTTTGGCTGCAAATCAGCTCGTTGATAACTTTAATGTCGAATTCTAAATTACTAAAAGAATACCTCTAGAAGCCGACAGGCATAATGAATTCGGTCTCTGAATTAAGTGCTGAAAATTGTAGATATTGCTTCCTGTAGATTTAACATTTTTAGTTTGGGTCTAAAGATTCAACGTTTTAAAGGGTCTGTAGATTTACATTTCAAATTTTTCATGTAGTGCCACAGTTCGTGGAAAACGTTGATTTGATTCCGTCACAGTATTTAAATCTGTAACACACATTTTTGAGAACTATGAACAATGTTAATACAGCACCGATTTAAAATTAAAAATCTACAGACCCAAACTAACATGGTAAATCTGCAGACCCAAAATAAAAATTTTACATTTTTGACAGTATGCAGTTAAGCAGTGGCTACTATTTCAGGGAAAGTATTCAGGCCCACCCGTCGGCCGACTTTTTAAAGGCCTGCCAAAAAGTAAGTAAATCGTCAATCATCATAATTTGAAATTGAATAATGTTGATAGTTACATTTTATGGCGGTCTGTGCACGTTAAACGTTTCACAGTTCGATGGATTCACGAGCTAGATATGTGCTTTTAAGATTGAACCTGAGAATACTTGTTACAGGGATGACTGATGATGGAGTACTCCTACTGAATAATTAGGTTTTATTGGTAAAGGATTGATATTTTGTTTCTGATTCTAGAATGGACGTAAATTGACTTTTGAGGTTTGAATTGAAACGTACTTTTTTGAAAACGTGACTATGACAATGTGATCAAACATTGATATCGCAAGACCTTGACTAAAAATAAAGTCAATACTAAGACCTTATCGGTCGTTAATTGCTCGAGACCGGCCACCATAAAAAATAGAACTACAATTTGATGAAGTTACCAGCTAGCTGGTTTGCTGCTGGGTACTGGGTACTGAATTTCAATAAACAACTGATTAAATGTAATTTTATTTGAAATATTTGTTCGTATAGAAAGTATTAAACAAAAAAACTATTGTTGCTTGCCAAATACAACAAGTAACATTATTATTATTATTATTACTTGTTTGTCTTCTGCACTATTCGGTCATCGACCATGACGCAGGACAATTTTAGTATCTGGCTAGGTACTTAGAGGAAAGCTAGAAAGCAGACCTCTAGCATCTATTGCCAAGTAAGCTAACGGATAGTGGCTACGAACTGCCGACCTCTTTGCAACGATGTTTAAGCCCTTCTCAGGTGTCTAATGTAGTTTCTGGGGATAAATCCCCAAGGATTGATCATGCTAATCTACTGGACGGCTGTGAGGCGTCACGCTCACAGCATACCAGAGTCCGGCAATCTCCTACCCTACTACGTACGCTGGCCACAGAGTATATGGGAAGAAGGCTTCAGCCATCGAGTGCAGTAAGGGCAGAGTTAATCGTAAAGCGGGATAGCTGTTAAGTTCAAATCGCTATACCATCAACTCCGTCCAATCTCCTACACTCGAGACCTGGCCAACTCAACTACTACAGCCAGCGCCACTGCCAATGTGTTTTGTTGGTTACCAGCACACGGGTTTGAACCGCTGTACCCCACAGTAACCATATTGAGGACGTGGAACCATCCACCACTCAGCCACACTGGTGTGGATAACTTTGATTATATATATGTACATATAAACAGTTTCACGAGCATCGGTTTTTCATAGCATCCTGTAGAGTTGTTTCCTGTTTAAGGGGAAAGAAGGGGAGCTCTGACGATATGGGTTGCTAGGCAACGATACAAAACAACGCGTAAGATGTATGTATTTGTAATATGAAAATTTGAGCTCCCACATCCACTCTCTGCTCCTGTGACAAAGCAGTCACAGCAACTCAAATATTCCCTCATCCCTTTTTTCCTTTTATTTTTGTAAATATTTTTCGTTTACATTTCCTAGTGCTAATTTTATAATGAAATTAGAGCTGATTTCTTTTGGTTCACTATTTATAATGAACTAAAATATCTACAATCTAACGCAAGGATCATAATTTTCCTTTGGCGTCTACCTCAAAGCCACTGATTCAAACTGCGATCGAGCACGTAAGTTTTGATTTATTTTGAAAAAAGCATTGTGACACCAATTTAATTTCAAAAACTTTCGACAAGCACGTAGAAGTACAATTTACATTTTTAATAGTATTGTGTGACGCAAGTCGAGCGTCACCCAAATGATTATTAGCCTAAATATAGTGAAATACCTTATGAATTTGCTTTCGAAACAGTGTAGAATGCAGTGTTACTATTTTAAAAAGAGTGTACAAATACTACACCTGCTTAAAATCTTTGAAAAAACGTAAATACAGCATTTAAACAGTAACCGAAGATATTTAAATAGCAGGCTTACTGAGCTGTGACCCAAGTGAATTGCTTCCTGTAAATATAATTCTGACGTAAATCCCAACAATAAAAATTATATTAGTTTATTTCGTACAAAGAGTGTCATACTTTTTTTTATAGTTTTTTTTTGACCACTTCTGGAAATGCAAATCTAGCTATTCCATTTATACTAGATTTGGAAATGCCTAAATACCAATGACAGTATTTTAATATACCTAATAAGTAGTTTTTACTAATTTTAAAATGGTGAGAATGCTGTTTTTACTATTTTTAAAATAGCCCAGATATAAACAAGTGTTTTTTATTTTGAAGTAGTGCCAGTACGGAATTTAATACTTAGAAAAAGTAGATACATAAGTTTTATTCGCTTTGAAAGCTTTAACCTTTTTGAAACGGCAATAAGTATTTTGTTTTTTTTTGGAAAAGTTGTAATTTTTTACTTTTTATTGTGCTGACAACGTTAATTACATGTTGTGAACTTTTTAAAAAAGTCAGTTTTTAGTTTTAACCCCCTGATTGAAAAATACTGAATTCTACTGACTTTCGATATTCTCAAAATAAAGTACATCCCAGGAACTAATTCCTGTTCAGTATCGTATTCCTTTTTTGAAAATTATAGCGTATACCTCAGTTTGCTTCTTAATCGATGGTATGCATCTCTCGTTTTGTTAGCGGAAGAAGGGTGCTTGGGTTTGCTCTATGCCTTTGAATTTATTTACCGTTTCTATTAATCATCACTGATTTTTTATAGCATCCTGTAGTGTTGCCATTTTTAATAAATAAAATAGTGTTGCCTAGCTGCTCGAAGGGATACGCTTCCCTTAGCTGCGTAAACATGAAAAGTATTTGTATTGTGAAAATAATGATTTCCCTTGTTTACGTTCTGCTACTGTAGCAAGGCAGTCAGCAACATTCACAGCAACTCGAGCTTCCTTTTCCCCCTCTTTTCTTGTGTTAAAGCTCGTTTTCTTTTACATTTGCAGTGCTCATTATTATTAAAATATAAAAAAATCGGCATTGATTTCTTCCCTTTCGCTCTTTCTGATGAACTACAATATTTAAAGGAAGGATCATAATTTTCCTGTGGGGGCTTTTCCAATGCCATTGAATCAAAATATGTAATGGAGCAAACAAGTAAGTGTGTAAATTGTTTACTGAACTTATGTTTTTGAAAGCATTGTAGCGATATAGGTCTTTGAACAAGGAAATTTTCAAATAATTCCCGGCAGTGAGTTTGTGAATTATGTAGGCTGTTAAACTACATCTATATTGTGCAGTAGATTAATGAGCGTACACAGAACACTCAAGTTTTCATTGAACAAGTGTTTTTGGCTTTACAATAATTCACAATGCATGGTTTCATTCCCAGATTAAATTACAAGTGATAATTTTTTTCCTCTACAGATTGGCAGCCAGAGAACATGATCTATAACGGACATGACTGGATCCAGTGTTGTTCAAAAACATTCAACTATTCTATAAAAAAAAATGTCAAACTACCTGTCGACGGATTGCGTGAAAAACCCGGTCGACGATAATGACGATTTTGAGTGACCGGAAATACACGGCTAATGTTGATCATAAAGCGATTCCGTTTAGTTTAATTAAATACACGTGATGGTTATAAAATCGAAGCTTACTGAATACTAATCACTTATGGTTTCAATAATTAAATGCATTCCATTATATTGAAATAATCCAGGAAAGTATACAGTTCAACCGTTCCCACTTTTAAAACATATTTTAACATTTACTCTAGCTGCTCTATAATAAACCTATAAAAGGTTGTGTAAGAATCTATGTCTCATCCAAATAATTAATTATTTATTAAATTCGTACACATTTTTAAGCATTCTGACGCAAGTGTAGTGTCCTCTAAATAAAATTAAGGTACATAACTCTACCGTCAGTCCATATAATCACCTTATAAGTAATTTGTTTGCAATTGAGTTTTGTCAATTGTGAACAGTAAACATCACATTTGTTAAGACCCATAAATAGAGCGAAACCGGAAGCACACAACTTTTGTACACATATATTAACAATTCAAAGAGGCCTAAATTATGATAGCCCGCCTTTTCAAAAACTGTAAAAAAAAACGTGGCATCCGCATTGCATAAAGTTGCACAGTCTAAAATTGTACCTTGAAAACAAGCAAAGACGTAAGAGCATTATGAAAAGTTGTAAAACATGAATCCATGTAATTTCAAAATCGTTAGAAATGCTGATATATTTCAGTTCTTAGAAGGTGTAAAACAACCAGCTTATATTTTTTTTAAACTTCCCTTGTACCACGTCATATTTGCAAAGCCCCCGACTAAATAAGGCTTGTGAATTTGTCTGCACTATACTTACCACACGTTTTACTAGCTTCAGCATTTTGTAGGATATCTAGTTTCCCAATTTAACTTGGAAGAACGCCAAAGCAAGCTTTTCAGGGGATCGGATGGCCAGCTATTATTAACAGTATAAGTATAGGCTCATAAGCGTCTAAAATAAAATCCCTATAATTACATAATCCGCATCTATAGACTAGTCTACAAAAATCTAGAGAGGCCCAGCGTTTCCATCTCTCACTTTCTATTCCTGTGGCAAAGTAATAACAGCCACAGGAGTGAAAGTCTTCATTCTTTTTTGTTTTTACTTTTTTTTTAAAAAGTAAATCTGATTTATTTTTATTTACATTTCCAGCGCTAACTTTATAATAAAATTAGCACTGTGGCGTCTTCCCTTCTGCCTTTATTATGAACTATAATTTTTAAAGCCAGGGTCATATTGTCCCTGTGGTGGCTTAAATGTAGATAAATTGAATTAAACTGATTACAAACACGTAAGTTTTTGATTAATTTTTTAAAGCATTTCAGTTCAATTCCATCGTCCAGTAAATTCCGATCCTTAATTCTAAAGTAAATATCCTGACAAAACACTTTCCATAATTTCCTTACAACAAAAAAATGTATAAATACAAAGTTGAGCATTTTTACAAGTTTTATGAGCAATGTATGTAGTATTTCAAAAAAGTATAAAAATATCATTTTGCTCATTTTTTTAATGCTAAAACAGGAACGATGCTTCTTCAAACAAAGTGTAAACACCATTTTTAATTACATAATTTTTAAGATTAATACAGCCAGTTGCTAGTCCAATGGATCCTCAGAGTAGCTGCAAATTACGTATATTGTTGTACTTCAATTAGCCTATATGTAAATGTAATTATATTGATTGAAATTAATTGCATTATTTCGTTCCACAAATTCCAGAAAGGCTTTCAACACATTGAAATGAAAAACTGTTTGGTGAATTTTTGCCAATGCCGCCTATTGATGGGGTTTGCGGTTGCGTGGGGAAATTGACTTGTTCCTCCGCAAAGCAACACATATGTAATTCAATTGGGATTCCTATTCCGTCCTACTTTAACAATCATTAAAATCACCAGGTGTCACTTTAAATGTGTACGGAATAAATGCAAGTGTGAACGATTAAAGGACGAACATGTAAGTGTTTAATTTATTTTTTGGGAAGTATTCATTCGCAAGTCCATTTATTTGTATAAAGTATAAATGTACTTACAGAACTAATTCAAAGGCAGTTCCAATAATGAACGTTTACGTAATCGGCCTACCAAATGAAAAAATGTCATCTTGATTACTTGTTAAAACTGAAAATACAACTTTTGCCATTTTAATTGCTCTAAATACAATTTTTGCTTGATTTGAAATAATTGAATTAGCAGCTACGTAAAAATCCGTAGTTACCCTTTTAGTGCAATCGAAACAAGTAAATACTAGTTTTGCCTTCTTTAAATACTTGAAAACCTCCGTTTGGGTATTTTTAAATAATAGTTTTATACATACATACCAGACTAACTATTTTTGAATAGTGTAGTTAGTGAATTTAATATTTTTGAAATATTTCATAGTTTAGTATGCGTAAAAATTTTGCCGTATTTGCATACTATAAATAGCATTTTTGACAGATTTGAAAAGGTTGAACTGCAGGTTTTACTGTTTTAGCAAAGTGTTAATACTATTTTCCGTATTTTCAAAAGTTGCAAAAATGCAAGTTTTACTATTTTTGAGAAACCGTAAATATATAAGCTCACATACCTTTTACCAGTGAGAGAAAGACAAGCTTTATTAACAAAAACAAAGTCATCACTGTCCTCCAACGAGGATAGCCCAACGGACTCAGTATACGAAACAGAATGTTTTTTAAAAAATGTTTAAAATTTCAATTTTTCCATTTTCGAATATTTGTAAATACCAGATTTTGTAACCGGTTTTGAAAGCCAGTTAACTACTACGTTTTGATTCTTTGATTTATTTTCTACTAAATTAATTTGTTTTTTCTGTGCAGGTCATGCAGCGGCCAGAATACTTGATCTATAGAAGACGTTACTGGCTCTATTATTGTTCGGAAATGTAAAATGAAGCTTGAAAATAGAACTGTTTTAATAGAATCATTTTGACTTTTTCAAAATGTCTTCTATCGTGTTGGATAACGTATTAAAGATATGCACATAGGCTCAAGACAGATCCACTTTAAGTCTAAAAGAGTACTAACTTTATTGAGAAGTAAAAGACAAATTTTTCAAATGATGAAAATGCTAAAGATAAAATAAAAAATTCCATTCCATAATTTGGGTTACAATTTGCGTCAATTGTTTACTTAATTCTAATATTTTGAAGGTTCGTAAATATCCAATGCTGCCTGAATGAATATGTTACATAATTAGCGATTAATATTAGTTGTAAGTTTGATTTAGAAAGCAGGCTCTAAATAATTTTTCCATTTTCTGTATACCAATATATAATAATAAATATTGTTATATATACCTTCATCTCCAAACATACAATTTATTCCAAGATCTCAAATTCACATCGTCATATTGCTATCTACTGTAAATGACCGATTAGACGCCTCGACGTTTATTTTTATTTGCAGCCGCAAGACCCTATTATTGAGACCTCTAGTTGAGCCCCGGCGTTTAATCGGTAATATACGGTATGTATTTTATTATATACCAAGTGCACCAAAATATATGTATATATTCTATATATAAAGTATACATATATTATGTAAATAACAAGTCTTGTGATTCTTTTAGTTAACCCTTTTGCAGGTGATTTTACAAGAATCTGTATAAAGTTTTTGCCGTCACGAATAAAGGCAAAGCCATTACAAGCTCTCCCTTGATTCTAATTTATTACAATTTAAACAGCTGACTAAAATTAAAAGTCAAAAAATGGAGCGAAACCGGAAGCATTTTGTTCACAAACACAAATATTAACATTTCAAATAGGAGTAAAATATGAAAGTGCATTGTTTCAAAAACTGTATAAAAACGTGGTACTAACATTGCGGGAGGTTGAAAAATCCCACAGTGTTCCGTGGAAAAAATGAAAACACATCATACCATTAGGGAATTGAGAAGTTCTAAAAATGATGCAGAAATTATATCAGAAATTCAAAATATAAAATAATATCTCAGGCTTAAAAAGTTGTAAAGAAAGGAAATTATACATTTTAAAACTTCTTTTACATAACGTCATATTTGCAAAGCTCTGTAGTTGATCATAAAAAATGAGCTTATTATTATATTTATTTCACATTGAAAGTTCTAGAATTCCCTTCCAATTTTTGTGTGAATGTATACATATTCTTTTGTACGAAAGACTTGTGAATGTGTATGCATTATATTATATTAGACACTTTTTACAAGCTTCAATTTTTTTTACAAGATACCCGGTTTCCCAAATTAACCTGGAAGAACGCCAGGAATAGATCTTCCGTGAATGGCCAGTTATAATTAGAGATATAAGTATAGGCACAGGAGCAGCTACAATATAATATATACAACAGTATCCACCGCTATAGGCTAGTCTGCAAAAATCTGAAGAAGCACCGATCTTACAAACATCACATTCAATTCCTGTGGCAAAGGAGTAACAGCCACAGGAATGAAAGTGTTCACTTTTTTATTTTTTTTTTTGAAAATTAAATCTTAATTATTTTCTTTATACTGTCACCGCTAACTTTATAACAAAATTAGCACTGGTGTCGTCCCTTTAGACTTTTTTATGGACTGGAATTTTAAAAAAGAGGGTCATAAAGTCCCTTTTGTGACATGAACACAGTTAAATTGAATTGAACTGAATGCAAACACGTAAGTACCAACGTGTCATCCCTCTCATATCCGGCTGCCCTCTGGAAAAATCAAACTTTTTGGTGAATTTGTTTACGCATGTCCGCTGTTGAAGGGGTTTGTGGTTGTGTGGGCTGTTTGACTGGTACCACCAAAACGCAACACATAGAGTTCTGCAGCATAGTTTTCCATTACAAACGGCATTAGCGTAGTCGTTTTTTCCCCAGCCGTACGTTCTTATGATGGCTTGCGAATATGTACTACTGAACTGAATTAAAAGATGGACAAGTAAGTGAATGATTTATATTTTTGAAAGCGTTCTGACGCAAGTCTATTTATTTCTTTAGTGGTACTTTGTAGTTAGATAATAAAAGTCAGTTCCAATATTTTAATTTTTAATTGTTTTACAAATTATTAGTTCTTAATTATTGTTAGGGTCCTCTAAATGGACCTAACATTGAATAAATGAGGGGAACGCTTTTGCTAGTGAGAGTGTATTTATTATA
>JAQFZC010001620.1:0-28366 GCA_034695205.1 Dicyrtoma fusca | reverse complement strand
CACACGCTAATCATGGATAAACTAACTATAGTTAAAGTTAACCATGGATAAACCTGCACGTGAAATCAAGGTCTAAGGAAGGAGACAAGGGAGACGAAGGCGTGAAGGAGGTCCATCAGACGGCATTAGAATTGGCTAAATGGGCTAGTAAATACTTGAACGTGCTCAAGTGATGAAATGGAAAGATTTCACATCTCAGATTTGAGTGCTTCACCAGAAAACTAACTACCTACTTGGCCACCATTACGCATGTATATCTATACCTACGAGCAGATAGCTTCAAGGGTCTTTATCTCTATCTGTCTACTACGCTGCAATGGCTCCCTTCTTTCTTCCAACACTTCGCTCACTCGCTCTCTATGTACGTACGAATACTACGCACACGCATCCAAGGGCTGGCAAGTGCGTACCTCTAACTCGTAAGTGCGTACATGTCTACCAGTTTGAATTTTACACGAATTATTCCATGGGGGCACCGCTTTACGTACAACTAGGTAATTTTTTTCTATCTTTTCCATTTTCTACACTGTAGGCCTGTAGCTGTGGCCTCCGCATTTGCAAACTGTGTAACTTTATATCAACTTTTTTTCCTCTGATCGGTAAGTAGTTAGCGTAGCATAATACAAACAGAGACGGGAAGAGAAGAAACGGGCTGAACGGAACTTGTTTCAAGATGAGGACTGAGAGTGTGGGAGAAGGGGCGCGATAGCTGGATGTGACGAACTGGACTAATACATGGACGTACATACATTGACAGTATAGGATGAATACAGCCGATTCCGACTGGAATGAGTAGACGGCTAAATATATACCATGGATGAGTAGATATAGAGACGGCTGCTGCTGTATGTCATGAGCCTATCTTGATCTCGTGAAAGTGTCTAGCGGGTAAATATATAGCCCGTGACAAATCTCGTTATCCTCAGAAACAACAACAAGACCTGGTGCACTTTTCTAATGTTTGAGTAAATAGTGAAAATATATTTTCCTTCCAACTAAAATATCTCATCGCATTTTTCTCCTTTTCCCACTCCAACGCCACTGTCATCCCATTCATTCCTTCCATACTATACGACGACGTTACAAGACACGACACGATCATCTGAACTCAACCTAAAAAAAGGATAGTAAAAATATACAAAAAAAAGTTCAAAAGTCTTTCAAGTACGAATGCGTACAGTCTCAGTCTCCCAATGTACATCTACATATCTGCTCTCGCTCAGTTGCTGTATCTGTAGGAGGTAATAGCAGTTATTTCATTTTATAAAAGAAAACGTCACACTTGAGACTCTGCTTCTCCTTGTCAGTAGTGTTTATCTGCAGGACGGTGAATTGAAGGGAGCTTCGAAGAAAGCGGATAAAAAGACGATGAAGGGGCCTAAGATATGTGGGCGATGACATTTATGCAAGCATTAGACAAAAAATATATGTACGGAGACTTCCGTGCACCCCTCACTGGAGACTTACTTCTGTCTCCTCCATTCATTCCTTTTTGGTTCCTTGAAGAGTACTTGCATAATAAAAAAAAATGCATAAGGAAGAAAACTTTTCGAGCGCTAAAGTGGAAGATTTAACCGGCTAGGACAGTGCTGGGCTGGGCTGGGCTGGGATACTTGAATGTTTCGTCATTCGTAGCATGTCCTGTAAGTGTACAGATAAAGTATCCGTGTAAAACTAAAAGTTGAGAGTAACTTTGATGGTGGTAAACGATTTGATTGGGAGCAAAAGAAATTTCGGTATCACACTCAAAGGGTTGATACAGCAACTCATACAGATACAGAAGATATTATACCCGATACGCGCCCAAACCGATTTCATAGAAAACCCAAGGGTCGGCCCCCCAGAGAGTAAGGAACCCCGTAAATATGAGGTCATACGAACACGTGGGTCTGAAAAGAAAGTTCCGGAAAAGGCGAAGTTGATAACAATGTTTTAAAAATGTGGTAATGGATAGGGTAAGTCTTTACTTTCATTTGCAATAGTTTATTTAAGCGTTTTGAAAAAATGTAAAACATGGCATTTACACATTTCAAAAAGTGCACAAATTGATTTAACCTTTTCGAAATAGCAATATATATATAGTTTTTACACCTTTTCGAAAATGATGATTTATACATCTTGACATTTTTCAGTATTAATTTCTAGTTATACACCCATTTGAAAGTGTAATTTGTAGTTTAGCACCTTTTAGAAACTGTTAATGTCTAGTTTTACACCCTTCTGAAAGTTTGATTTCTAGTTTCACGCCTTTTTGAAAGTGCCAATTTCTAGTTTCAAACTTTAAAATATTCAAAATGTTTTTGCTTTTTTTAAAAAATGTTTATTTGTCGTAAAAACAAAAAGCAGCTACATGGTTTACCCCTTTCCGAATAGGTTAAGCATTTTGAAAAGTGTAAAACATGGTATTTAACATTTCAATTTCAAAAATTGATTGAAGCATTTTGAAAAAATGTGAAACAAGGTAAAATAATTATTAAAAATTTCAAGAAAGTTATTTCTTTTGCGTCTTCGTCATTCTTGAAAGGCCCCAAAATAGTGAATTTTTGAGGGTTCTACATTATGTACCTACATGTACCAATAATGTAATGGAATGAAACTGAAAAGGAAGGAAAATGAAAAGTGTGGCTAACAATTGGGAAATGGTGATGATGCTGGCTGGGGAAAGAAAAAGAGTTGTTGCTCCAATGTTGTTCGGAAACACGTAATACATAGTTAGTTATCTGTCCTGCGATACTCGTCTCTTTTGTATCTCTCTGGGTATCTGGAGTAATCTGAAAGAAAATGAAACTGAAAGCGAGACTGAACGGAAGGAGGTGAATGCATATTATTTTCGTGCAGGATATACAGAACGTACATACATGTCAGTGCTACGAGGGATACCTACTGCTTTGGATGTGTGTATACAGAATATTCGGCGTATAGATGAATTTCCTTCAGATATATCTTGTACGTAAGAGTGTGTATAGGTATTTTTTGAGTTGGAACAAACTCATTCGCATCGTAGTTAGACTCGGCGTAGTGTGCCATAAAATGTCGGTGTAGACAAACGGACTCACATTTATAATAAACTACCCACGCTACATTAACCATAATAATCGTTTTTCATTGGAAACTTTTTTGGCTCGATTTGGGAAAACTCTTTTGTAGGATTGCCACCAATGTTTCACACATGTCCCATATATAAAAACCCGCATATCGTTCCGCTATTCTAAACTGAAATGAAGCCTTCCACATGTCATCACACACTGTCCTCTCACTTGCTCATCTTCCTCAGTTCAATCCAAAAAACCAAACAGCTATTAAATCTACTTGCATATACATAAATACTAATACCCACAGAGCCGCACACCGACCGTGATGGGAGTACTATGTGCCCAGACCTTGTATTTAGTGCTATGACTAGTTCGTAGTTTCTAGATTCTTCCTATTACTCTATTAGCAAGAGAGAGTTAAATACGGAGCATACCGTCTATAAAGTTACGAAATAACTTCATCCAATATGGCTTAAGAGCAAAGCGAGATGCAGGCAAATTAGTTACGATCTAAACTGGCACGTATTCACCAAAAATTAAAAAGACCCAATATCTTAAAACTTTCCTTAGAGTATAAATACAGGGCGCTTCATGCATTCTAATATGTAACTGCCAATCAAGTATTTTATGGGCATTAAACAAATGCAAATCGAAAGTGTTTTGAAAACCATAAAACAAGTTTTCACATGTTATCAAGGAGTGTAAGTCGGTTTTTTGCATGTTTCAAAAAGTTCAAATTGAGATTTTCATGTTTGAAAAAGTGCAAATTGAGGTTCTGCATGTTTTGAAAAAGTGCAGATTGAGATTTTCATGTTTTGAAAAAGTGCAAATTGAGGTTTGCATGTTTTGAAAAAGCGTAGATTGATATTTTTCTGTTTGAAAAAGTGCAAATGGAGGTTTTTCCCGTTTTGAACAAGCTTAAATTGAGGTTTTGCATGTTTTGAAAAATCGCAAATCAACTTTTTACACAATTTTAGAGCCGCTCTGATCATGATATTAGAAATAAGAGGATAATATTGTGCCCATGTCACTCTTGTTTTCAGAGCTAAGGGATGCGTGTCATTTTGTACCTTAACCAGCGATATATTAAACTCTTTAGTCTCCCAAGTCTGTTTACTGCTGTAAGCGGACCTGTACTTAATCTATAGTCTGCGAACCTACGTGCATACGTAACTGTGACTGTAGCAGGGACTCTGGGAAAGTGGAGCGACGGAGTTTATATCGGAATTTTGAACCGCTTCTGACTTTGGTGGAGAAAATCTCGGGAAGAGGAGAACCACGACTAGACATTGATGAATAATCTTGCGTAATCCGTACATTCAGGTCAGGTGATTCGAATAAAGTAGACATTGCTCAGAGCCACCACAGTGACAATGACAATGACAATGCTCACACATATTACACGTCTACCATCCATCTCCATCGCCTGACAAATACATTAGTGTACAACAATACACACAACATCACAACTCCCAAATGGAAACCCGGACCCCTTCGCCTTCCGCCTTCCTTCCTTTGCTACGCCCAGACACCAAGCAAAGGAAACCCCAAAAAATATTTCAAGTGCAAAAATTCATAACGATCCCCCCTTTTTATACCCTTTTGTACTTTTGCCATGTCATCCCATTCTACTCTTTATCAGAAATCCCATAGTATTGTATCTTCATAAATGGTGGATGGCATGCCTTTAGCTCATGGGCATATCATGCCGTAGAGACTTTTGACTTTTAACTTGTAACTGCCACCATAATTTACGAACCAAGTGTGTATATTTTGGAATGTAAGACGTTTTTACATAAATATTTAGTGTTCCATAATGATAATGACAAGACTGCACTGGGTCTCCCATTTTATTTTCTTCTTTTTCTCATCTCTACTCAAGGCGACTGTGACGATGACGATGACGACGACGAGGAAGACGATTTGCCATGTAGTATTTATCTGCAGTCCTGCCGTAGTTAAGGCAGAGGCTTTTTTCTAATGTTTTTAAGACTACAAACGGCAGTCGGCAGTTGTAGATATGAATGGGGTTTGGGAATTTGCATAGGAATGAAATAAAATTATCTTATTTATTATTCTTTTATCCTTTATTCTCCATTGTCTCTACTACTGTACAAAAAGTGGATTGTATTGTAATTGTAAAGGGAAACAATTTTTTCCCCTAATGGGTATAGGAACAACCGGTAATTCTCAACTCGTACTTCGACTGGAGAGTCAACTTGGACTTGGAGTTGAACCCTATATATCTGTAAATAATAATCTCTCCTTATCTTTTAATGTGATTCAGAAATTGTGGAGTTTGGCGGGGTAGGGATAAGGTGTGTCATCATTAGCACTATCTTAAGTACATTTTAAATGTACACGCAGTCGAGGAAATTCCACATGGAGAACAGTGTCGATTTTATTTCGTTTAATAAATTTGTCTATTCAAATCTCAATGCAATAGCCAGTATCAGTAAAACAAAAAAAGGTAATTCAATCCAAACACAAGTGAAGGACCTACTCTTCATTTGGAATTCATGCACTGGAGTTGTGTGGGTCTACAGCTGTAAGGGCATCCATGCGCTGATGCTCCTTGACAAAGGTGGTTAAAATGCGTAAAGGGAATATGAAATCCGGTTTTTTAACGTGTGAGATTTCAGCTTGACAAATTAGGTGTAGGGATTGGAACGTGAGGACTTTACCTACACACGATTGAGTATAAAAACGAACTTCACTTCAATCCACTCTTCACCATCAGCCATCAGACTATAAGCGAGCCAGCCCCCTCAAAGTCCGTTCGGATAAGAGTTTTTTTACAGTCCAGCGGTCCCTACAACTAACAGTAATAGCAGTCAGGCCAAGCCCTTGTACGGTTGACTCTTTTGGCGCGCTTTTATAAATAACGTAGCCTCATTACGACAGAGCAAAGTTGATAGGCAATTTTGCACAGGGACTCCTCCATCCTATATATAAATGTAAATGCAGGCCAGTTCCGAAATTGGGATTCCAATTGATCCCTCATCCTGAAATTGTCGGAAAAAGGTGATAAAAAGGTGACTTGACTGACTAGTAGAAAGGCAGCCGTTGTAGCCATAAGAGTCCTCGTCCTTGTCCCTATTTTTTCTCCAACATGAATTCATTCAAATAGGAATACGAAAATTAAGTATACGTATATCTATAAATTAAACATGTTCCCCTTGTAACCTTGGGGAAAATTAGAGAAATTCCGCAGTGATTTTTTATGACTGAGCCAGATACACGGAAGAGTGGCTGAGTCAGGACAGTAGCTGTACAGCGAGTCCCACTACAGACTTCAGATACAGCCATGGAAATTGCAATTATAGAATCGTGCAAAAATGGAAAAGAAGTAAGTAAATCCTTGTTACTATACTTTTGATGTGTTTGAAAAGGATGAGAAAAAAAATTTAATTTTGCAAATTGGAATTAATGTGTACATGCAGCCTTCCTTCCTGGCTCGCACATTCCTATAAGCGTAGAAATGTTGGCATTTCTTTGTGGGAATACCACTATACCGTATTATAGCTACATATAAGTTGTATTTTAGAAAAGGAGTGGAGCCGAAGGATAAACGTATACAGATTTCAACTCTCTATGCTGACTCAATGAAAGAATGGAAGAATAAAAGAATGAATGAATGCAACTGCTCTATTTGTGCAACTCCAGCTCAGCAGCTCTCTGCGTCATCTGCACTGGCAATTAATTATCCTGGAAAAAGAGTCGGTTCAATTCAAATTCCTCAGGTTAGCTTATACTTTTACTTTTCTCTTATTATGCTAGACCAGGTACTGGAAGTTTAAAATGGGAACTCATAATAAAGGGATATATACAGATATAGATATGGTCCGTACTTCTAGTCATGCATATTTCAGACGGAAATACCAACAAAGCTCAGACAGAGAGAGAGTCAGTTTAGAGAGGGAGGAGAAAAAGATAAAACAAGAGAGAGAGAGAGATGAAGTGAAAGAGTGGAAATATACTAGCAATCCATTGTAATGTGCGCGTTTAGTTCCCAAGTATATTCACGTCCTCCGAGATTTGTACGATGGGAACTTTGATTCTCTGCTCCTCTCTTGAATTCGCAAAGTAGCAAGTAGCAAGAAATAAATGTTTTGCTTTTGTTAGGGTTAAATGTACAAGAGATGTGTGTATGCTCCCAATGTTCGGGCCACTATAGATGCTCTAGACTAGTACCCATTGTAGTGCACACGATACACTGTATATACTCCAACAATAAGTTTGAAGGTAGCCCAGCCACACTACAGATGGAAATATTTCTACCGACAAAAATACAAGCCACATTCTGCTTCGTATAAACAGGCATGTACGCAATATTCCGTTCATTCTAACGTCCTGCTACTTGACTGTGCGTTTTACCTTCCTTAACGCTACCTCGTCTAGTGTTGAGTCTAGTCCCTCATCGTCTGACTAGTGAGCCCAGAGTTTGGGCCCTTGCAGATATGACGTCATACTTTAAAAATAATGCTTTGAAAATGTGTCAACTTGTCATGCTTACCTTGTGGAAAAGGTTAGTTTCAGTTTTTGTAGGTTTTGCACATGTCTACTTGTCATGTTTTAAACCTTTTTGAAAGGCTATGTTTTGTAAGTTTTGAAAATGTCTACTTGTTATGGTTGACACCTTGTAGAAAGGGTAATATAAATCTTTGTGTCTTTTTAAAAATTGTAATCTTGTGTTTTACACCTTTTAAAAATGGCATACTAACTTTTGACCTGTTTATAACAAGTAAATTCGATTTTTGTCCGTTTCGGAATGACTCATTTAACCGAAAGTTGTACGATTTCATACTTGCAAGGCCCCTATAGCTAGCTATAGTACTTATGCTCTACTCCATATATGGGGAATAGCGAAGTAAAAAAAATTGCTTTGGAAGGAAATGATAAAGTTAGGGTAAAAGATATGAATATCTGTTTCGGTGTATTGTGTAGACTACATGAATAGGTAGTACGGGAATCGGGTAAGCTGATGCTATGTTGGCATGGTCCTAGTGGTATGTAGGTGCTTTCAATGCAATTTACAGTACTAAATGTAGTTGGCTCCTGTAAAAAGTCTAGCAGGGAGTGGAGAAGGACGGAGGTAATAAGTAAGGTAGAAGGCAAAGCTAAGGTCATGCCATGGGCCATAAGCAGTGAAAATTTTTCCGGTCTAGAATGGCTTTTGGGGAAGATGAAGAAGAAGAAAAAGACGAAGAAGAATGGATTGGATGGAGGCTGAAGAAAAGACAAGACTCTGTGTTGTTCGAGTGGTGAGGGAAAAGGGAAAAGAGGGAAAGGAAGAGAATTGAGGATCCCAAATGAAACAACCTCCAGCCAAAGGATTCACTCTCAGTCTTCCTTTTCCTTGTGTGGATGCGTGTTTGTAAAAGTCAAAGGAGAAGAAAGGAGCAGCGACGAGGAAGGAGAGAAAACCTGCTTTTTGAATTTTTGATCAGATCCGGAAATATTGAATTAGTTATCACTCCCAACGTTTCCTTCTCAATTTTTCCATCTTGCTCACGTAGTCACTGGGGCTCCGATGGTGGTGGCTGAAGGAGAAGAGAAAGCCGTTTATGTAGTCTACAATCTGTATGTACTGTACACAAGAGGCAGAGTGCAGTGTGGTGAATGGGTTGCCCCAGCCTACCTTTTCCAGTATCACCCTCCACTCATCTATCACACACAACTATGAATCCTCTGAATTTTGATTCTCCAAACACATGCTTTCCCTTCCCTTCGTGGTATGTACTACGCTGTCTAGGAGATACTGGGCTTGATTTCGTTTGGCGTGTGGCTGGGCATGGGAGTGAACGATTGGAAGTTGAGAAATTGGAAATATTCTTGTCGTATTATGAGTAGAGGATCGAATGGAGGAAGATAGTGGGATGCCTTGTTAGGTAAGTATTTTGAAAGACGGGCATTAGACATCTGAGAAGTGTACTGGAGGGTTGGTGGAGGGTGGGTGTGGGCTCTCTTATACTCAAGAGCTTCCTCCACTGCACAGCACAAGTTACCATAGCAGTCTCCGCACCCACCCACACTTTCAAAGTCGGCTTATTTCAGTCGTCGGCTGTAACACGTGAGCGACGGCGGTAGGGAAATACCTAGGTACTTGTACATAGGTATCGTCGGTGAGGAGGCATTGTGACGCTAGTCCAACCCGCGCTCCTTTTATCTCTGGTTATAAAAAATACAAATACCGTTTTTCAGAAGTCTTTAAACTGATACTTTTACTGGCTGTAAAACTGGTATCTATAGTTTTTAAAAAATCGTAAAACTGGTATTTACTCTTTCTATAAACAGGTAAAGAAACTGATTGTTGGGACTTAGGTCAAAATGCTTCTTCACTGAAGGTTTGCAGATTTACATATAGGAAGTAAAAGCAAGGAGAAGGAAGTCAAGTTGGCGTGTTTGAGACATGCCAAGGCAGTCTCCCAAGTAGTCAACACTGCACTACTGGAGGGGCAGATAGACTCGGGATAAGTAGATGGGTAGACTCACGGTAGAGGTTAGTAGGAAGCGGGTAGACAAAGTATTAGGTAGATGTTGTAAGTGCAGGTTTTGAGGTTTGGAGGTTTGGCTGACGGTAAAAGAGAGTTTTCGGATTTTGGGACTTCGAAGAAGATTCATGTCTCGATTTAGCTAATTTACGGATTGAGAAGGCGGCTGGGTAATTACAATGGTTCTTCCATCAACTCTATCATAGTCAGATCGGCCAAAGATTCCTTCCCCGTAAATGGAAGTAATGAGATGGAATTGGCTTCTCTCACACCTTCCACCAACTCCAGCCACTGCCACTACAGCAGCGACTACACTTCCACGTACCACCCACCACCGACTAGCTCAGCTTCACTACCACTGTTTTACTATTTCACTATTTATTTACCCATCCATCTACCCTTCCTTACTTCCCTACTACATACTTTGAGTACACGCTTCCCATACACACTGTACTATTTTATTTTTACTACCTCCACCTACGTGAATAACCTTAGCCTTCCCTTGCACTCTCCATCTCTACAGGCTTCCCTGCATGTCCTTACCATCATCCTAGCCCTTCGGCTTCGGCCTCACAAAATGTTCAAAGCACAACAAAAAGATTCCAAAATCCCCTTCCTCACATACCATTGGGTTAATATGCACTCTAAAGTCCATGCATAGCTGCGTACACCTTTCATGTGAATCTGGGATCTGGGACTCCTTCTTCTTAATACTTTTACTGCCTTACTGCTGGGTGTACTACAGATTATACCGTAAATATCTCCACTGCCCTTCCACCAACCATTCTCCGTGTCTTGGCATCCATTCTCTTTTATGCCCCGGTCATTGTAACAGTATTCATGGGGTAGATAATGTAACTAGGTAGGTACATTTTAAGGAAACTCTCATTTTGGTTGAATGCCACATTTTGATGCCCCACATCGTTTGACCGTAATATTTGAATGTAATTAAACGTGTATACAAGCCTGCGATTATATGTCCCTATTATAAATTCAAGTGTTCACATATGTATATGTAACACGTTTTTTGAAGCAAAAATTAGGTTGCAAAAACGATTTGTCCTTGGACGTTATTCCAGACTTGTGAAATAATCGCACATTTGGACCTCGTACTTTTGTGCATTGCTTAGTCATTTTACGTGTAAATTAAATAATGTATGGCAATGGTAATAATGTCACCATGTGCATTATCTCTCTTGTGTAGAGACGACTATCTAATTATCAGGGAGGATTCATTGAGGGTTATGTATGATATTTCATTTCATTTCAGTTCCTTGCTTTCCACACCGTATCCAATCTGGCCGCGGCTATCCCCCATTCGCATCTGTATCCGAACCTCCACTACCGTAGCTACCACTTAGGAACCATACACCGAGCAACTCTTCTCCCATTACATATTTTACCGCACTATGCATATACGAAGGAGCGAGTTGAGGGCAGCCAGAGTGGAGCCAGGAGGGACTTTTGTAACCAACACTAAAAGAGTGGGAGAGGATCAGAGGAGCGTAACAAAATGTAATAAGTACGTACATACATGTAGATATGTACTGCGTCTGGAGACGAGATGCTGGCAGTTAAAAACGATCCCAGAAAACAAGAGCTACTACGTCTTGTATGCGTATAGGTTCCCTGTCAGTACAAAGGTTGCCCATCATATCGTCTTCCCTCACCTCCACTCTTCAGTCAGTATCAATGCATTAAGAACAAAACAAAACAAATTCTTGGGGCTTATACATTAGCCTCCTCCAGCCTTCAGTAGCTCAGCTTCACTCCGCACATGTCGAGGCTTTCTCCGTCTCAAGCTCATGTGCTCCCGTCTATCAGTAGTCCTCACTTTATTATCTTTTACACAGAGAATGCAGCCTGGAAGGAAGCTTCATTACCGCCCCATACCTTGAGTCCTTAGATTTGGATGCTATTACTGGGAGGGAGTAACTGCAGTATATGAATATGTTAAATGCAAATACGGTGCACATGGAGGGGAGCAGTCAAAAACCCAAAATACGCATCTCAAAGCATCTGAATCCGACTGCATAGTGCGGAAGTATGTGGGGATGTAGAAGTGTGAGTGGTCTATTGTGATTCCTTGCAGGATACAAGGGCACCTACGACAGTCAATTGTAAAGTCAAAGTAAAGTCGGCGGACGGAAATGTTATTGTTGATGGTGCAGTGGAATGGTCTCATCCGAATGCTGTGTGTGCGTATGTAAGATAAGCCTATGATGTGGCAGTGGAGGGAGACAGACAGATAAGGAGTAGATAGAGCGTTGATTCTTTGGGACGCTAAACGTAATATATTGTCTGGAGCTCTGTTTATCACTATTAACTATCTTAATTATAGCCACCCTTTCCTCTCCCCAGACCATACACGCTACCACTCGCCATTCACACAATTCACATTCAGATCCAGGCGGCGGCAGGGAGTGAGTTAGCTGCATACTCGGGTGGGAAGGAGAGGAGAAACATGAAACCTGGCCTCGGTACGTACAACAGAGCCTCCCGCGCCAAATTAATGATTCCAAACGACTGGATTCAAAATAGAACAATACACGGGACTCTGTACTGCGGGAGCAATGGCAGTGGCAATAGAAAATCCAGGATTTTCCCTTTTACTCTCATTTCCTTCCTTTCCAATTCCTAATTCCTTCCATTCGTCCTCCAGTCTCCATTGCACTGCATTACGTTACACTTCGTGGCAGTGCCAGAACTACTGTAGTGCCAGAGAGCTCCATTCGACTCAAGTCTAATCATCTCATCACCTCACCTCTCTCACTTTCTCTATTTCTCACTATACTCTCTCCACCTTCCCAGCCAACCAGCCAACCTCTCACTCTCACTCTCAATCTCACGATATTATTACTAACTCCCCAACTTTTGACCTCTCCAGATAGCCATTATCACCCAAGCCCTATTCTCTCTCTCTCTCTCTCTACCTCCATTCGCTTCTCAATCCAAATCTACAGATAGAGCATGGATTCCCTCTGCAATATCTGTATAGCCATCTCTATATCTCCCCGCATATCTGCTCCACTTCTATAGTCATTCCTCACAATCAACGCCATTACTACACTGCCATTATTATCTCCTAGACATTTTACCCATTGCACCCTGGAACTCACTCCGTGTCACCTTCATTTACCCTCCTACATATATTAGTAGCTCAATGATATGTATATAGCGTACCAACTCCGTTTGGTCTCGTACTATGTATGTACATACGTCCTTGAGTATCGTTATTAGACGGCAGTGCACTCCCAACTTTGTGGGCCATCTTTGGCCATCCATTCTCCATATCAATAGGACTTATGCAGCTCTGCGACGTGCTGAAGCTCAGCTTCATTTCATTTCAATGAATCACAATTTTATTTAACGACTCTCAACCAAATCACAAAACTCATAGGTATTCCGAACATACATTATACGGACGTAATTATGTGACACTTGGATATGGTCTGGATTATGAATGTAACGTAAATCATTGAATAATCGCCGGGTCCCAAATAGTTGCCGGGTCAAATACTCATCAGATTTTTGGCATAATCTTTTTGCAAATAGGTCGTTGTAAAAACTGCTTCTTTTTTAAAAAATGAATTACTTGAACAAACGACCTACTACCCAAAGTTGCATTTTTGCTGCATACAAATGCCTAAAAATGTATGCCTTAAATTTTTATGTTCTGCCACTGTATTCAACAACGTATGCCTGAGTTATTCAACTTTTGCAATGAACACCGATTGTCGATAGTTGCTGGGCCAGAAGGCATGATTTTTTGATAGTTGCTAAGGAAATTACGCGATGATTTACGAGATATCCTGGCATACTTTTTACATACATAAATGGCAAATAATGTCATACTTTCACGCTGCACATGGGGTCCTTTGTTTTCCAGCAACACCAACTTCGCTATCGATTTGGATGGGAAGACGATTAGAAAATATTTCAAATAAAACCGAGTACATCATGCAGCATTAGTAAATGTGAGCGTGTGTCTATACTTTGTTAGGTAATTTTGAAGGAAATTTGTTATCACGTCAAATCAAATACAGTACAGACTACACTGTTGACTCAACTTTATATTTACTACAAATAAAATGTGTGTCACTGAAGCCGTCTCTTAATCATGTTGTAAACTGAATCGTGAATGTAAGCTGATTAAGAAATGTACATGTGGCATGGTGGAAGTATCACACTGTAATAAAATGTAAAAATATTCATGAATCCCATAAGGACGGGGAGGGAGTGGGAAGTGAATGGATGCAGTAGCAAAGGATATCATAATGACCCATGAATACGAATTTGAAAACAAAGACGAAAACTGATCTAATCATTTAATAAACAGTGTGACTATGTACACAGAATATTTTGGAGCTTCCTCAACTACCATTTACTCACTTGTGTTGACTCTGCACAATTTTCATTATCTTAAATCAAGTGAAGATGTTGTTTGTTTGTGTGTGTGTGTGGGATTTTTATTTTGTTTGTCTTTGCTCAGGACGCTCATCCTTGCCACTTGACTGGAGACTGGAGGGGAATTGTATTGCACTTGCATTGAGTTGTTAAGAGATGATTTCAAATTAGGATGCATACTTGTAACTTTAAACCAAATTTAATGGAGGAGAACAAGACAGGCGCTTGACGCTTGCAACGTTTTAATTTGAGCTGTAGATATAATTATTATTTTCTATGCCGTCATCAGAGAAATGTTTGGCTCCACTCAAAGATGTAATTGAATCCATGAAGTAATTACAGAGGAGGACGTACAATAGTGGGTAATAGGTTCACCGAGGGATGGGGGCCATGTAGCTTATATCCTGTAGGGACTACAATAAATCTGTATATGTAAGGTATAAGGTCAAAGGTAATTATATTGGAACTGGAGCTGGAAACTCTGGTAGCTGGTGCAGTGATGCCTTCGATTCATGTGGTGGGGTTTGATGATGAGACTGTTTATGATTATTCATATATTCTCCACATGATGATATGAATACAGGAGTGTGTTTGGAGTCACTTGTGGCGGCAAATGTATTTGTCATCAAAGGGCATCGCCGCTCCACCGCACCGCACCGAACCGGAGGAAAGTCTCATGGTCTCTTCTCTTGTATTTGTCTACTACTTAATAAGTTCCCCGTCTCACTTCCTCCGGACTCCAGAGAATATCAAATCAGCTTGGGTCTTCCTATGGTTTCGTATATGGCTTTGTTTCCTTTCGTTTGGGTTGCGAGGGGCCTGTCAGGTATGACGTCTTAGAACGGACTTTCTTGACAAGTGCAAATACCGCGTTTTACACTTTACCAAAAGCTTAAATCCATTTTGAATTTTTTGAAATGAGCAAATGCCCCCTGTTTTACACTTTTCCAAAAGTGAAAATTCCTTGTTTTACACTTTTTCAAAAGTGAAAATTCCTTGTTTTACACTTTTCCAAAAGTGAAAATTCCTTGTTTTACACTTTTCCAAAAGTTAAAATTCCTTCTTTTACGCTTTTCCAAAAGTGAAAATGCCTTGTACACTTTTCCAAAAAGCGGAAGCCTATGTTTGCATCTTTTGAAAACTAGTATATTATCTATTTTCTTACATTTTATCAAAGCATTATTCTCATTTCCCTTTGTTTCAAAGCTGCTGTCAATATTCAATCCTGTGAGGTCATATCTGGGAGGTTCCTAAGGGAGGGTGGATGGGTGGGTGGTGGGAGAGGAAAAATATGAGGTTAATACCGTGCATGAGTACATGAGGATGTGGGTTCAAGTAATATAACTTGTAATTGAATTCCTTCTCGAACAAAACCAAAGGAGAGAGCAGCAGACTGAAGGACTGAAGTTGGTGCAGGAGTCAGTTAGTGACATGTACATTCTTGTATTAGTATTTCTCATCCTTGTCTCCAGTCTACAACCATGTATGTAATTATGAGGAGACCTCAAACCCATAGCTCTTGACAATATTGCCTCAGCCACTACAAGGCAGTACACAGTCACAGGACCATGCTTCCCTACTCCCACTGGTCTCTGTTGTGAATTTAATAAAATGACAAGATGCACCAGGAATGTGTTGGAGAGAGAATTACGTGTGTAATATCAAGCCAGTGAATTCAAAGTCTGAATTCTACGAATCTAATGCTCCGAAGGCTCTCTCTCTCTCTAGTGTACCCTTTTTACCCTTGACTACATGCTCTATATAATTAAGACTTGACATGGGGACTCATTTAAATTGTCCGTGGTACCTTTCCCCAACCCATCCCTTTATCTACGTACTAGATCTGCCATCCGTATGTAACAGACTTCCAACCAAGTCCTTTCCCTCCTACGCCAAAAGCACCGTATGTAGTTCTCCACGCATTTCCAAGGCAACCGCACTTCCGTTATAACTCCCCTGCTATATATCCGCAAGAATAATTTACATTTTAAATACAGATGTAGGTATGCACAAGTATGCATATAGCCATAGCCCAAGCACAAACGAGCATAGCATGCTGCCATGTAAACATATTTATTAAAGTCCATAGTTACAAGTTACATGATCATGGTAATGATTATTGTTATTACTCGTGTCATTAAAACATGAACTGACAGTAAACTACTACGTTCCCTGGTTCTGGTTCTGGCTCTGGCTCTCACAATACGTCTAATCATAAGTTATTCAAAAATAATGAGTCAAAAAGTTGAAAGAAAAGGATACAAACAAGGAAGCGTAAAGTTCACAGTAGACGTGGAAAGAAGGGAGGAAGAAAAATTGCAAGTTGATGAGTCTACTACGACTATAGTTTCAAACTAGGGAAGGTTACACAAGACTGTAGTGCTATGGATACAGAGATGGCTACATCCAATTAGTCTATTCTGTGAAAGCCCGTACGTGTACGGCCAGCTGAGTAGACGCATAAGCATTAATAATAATATTATTACCTGTATGTTGGCCAATTTAGAGAGCACCATGTAAAAGTAGAAAGTAAACGAGGAAACTTTCCTCCATATAACGTATAAAGCGCCGCAAAGAAATCTGGGAGAAAATATACCTGCTCATACCAAGTTGGCGAGAGACGGAGATGTGGATGGGGGCGGGGTCAAGAGCTGTTGCATCCTCAACCTCTGTCTTGATGAAGCGTCACAGTGGCCCTTCTTCCACGGTACGCACCAGTCTAATTGAACTACCTGAGTTGATGTATGTTCGTCTATAAGATTATAAGCCTCGGCTCCCTTACTCACACAACAAGAACAAGTTTGGCAAAGTTTTCTTCCCGTAATGTTGCACTTGGTTCCTGAATAGAGGTATAAAATGTAGATACTTGGGTAGATGTAAGCCAAGACATTTTATTTGCATTCAGATAAAATTAGTTAAAGCCCTCAGCGAAAGTAAGTACCTACCTAGGCCCGTGTGTTGAGACGAGAGCTAAAGAACTCTGAAACTGTAAGTAGTCGTAAGTAGTAAAAAGTACGAGTACATATGGTTTAATAATGTAGCAATCTTGCATAATATAATCGTATTTACTTGGAGTCATTCAAACTGCCTCCTCGTTAGTTTACCATCAGTATAGTGGCTGTAAAGGAGAAGGAAAAGTACAAGAATATTCCACGCTCATAGTTACATAGGAGAAACGATGTAATCCGTAATCGAAATTGGATTTTTGCCTACCAGAGCTTTACTTGCTCCTTCTCTATCTACATACAACTCTGCACTATGCCGACGGACGACAAACTATTACGATACTGTAAAGAGCCTTCCAAATATGACGCCATACGAATGACTAGAATGAGAGAACAGTTTAAAACACACAGAAATGACCTAACGTTTAGAAAAAGTGCAAAAGCAGGTAGTATAGGTTAGGTAGGGAAGTTTACCCATTTTCAGAGATTTCCAAAATATATTTTTATCTTGGGGAAAGTGGTAAACCTGAGATTGGCACATTTCAAAAAAAGTCATTTCTTCAGTCATACTTGACAGAACCCTAACGTATGCATAGATATTTAAATAGGCCCACCTATCTGTACACGGTATACGGTGGTATTAGCGGAACATTTTCGTTTAACGTTGACGTGGATCAAGACCAAGGGAGCGCCGAGAGGAGTGGATGAATACGTATACGTGTGAAGGCAGTCTTGGGAAATATATACATAGGATTTGTATTACTAAGACGGGGGAGGGAAGCTATCGTCTATCGGGCACTTACACACGAGAGAATGAATGAAAGGGGGAGCTGGTTGACGATAAAAACTTTTCTCTGACATTATTCTATGCAATTAACTATGCCTAATAACTCTCTCGAGTATCTAGATTGATGCTCATTCCAATCCGTGAAACTCAACTGATCCCAATAATTGAGTGAGGATTATGCGGACTCCCTTTTCCACAAAACTAACTCTCCTTCATTTACCAAGAAACTCTGACTCTAACTACATTTAGAATCCTTATCCCTCTCATTAATCTACATACCTCTCCAGCACTGGATGGAATTGAATAGACGCACACTGCCACATCCGCTCAACTTCACAAAACCCAACCACACGTTTAAGGGAACAACACCAGAACCATCCCACCACTTCTTCACAATTAAAAATCCTCTTGCATTTACAAAACGTCACGTAGCTCTGACGCAACTAACGCTCTGCTCAGAGCACACTAATATTATTACAATAATTATAATCATTTACAATCATTTATCATTCTCATAGAAGATCCATAAACTGCGTAGTGCTTATACTATATCCCATAAGGAATAACATAGCCTAGGAGATAAATTCCCTTTCGGATCCATGAATGTACTTTCAGCATTCTTCAAGTGTAATTGGTCGATTCACCCAATTAATATAAGATCATTAGTCTTCCCAATGTCCTACAAATTGCAACCCATTCCCGTCCCGTCCTTCCTGTTTGAGGCTGGAAGTTGTAAAATGTCTCGACCAGTAGTAATGTGATGTTCCTAAATCATTTTTAAGCTTCAAATAATAATATTTTAAGGAAGGGCTGGCAAATTATTTTTAATAGCAAACTTTATTTCAAAGTTAGTTGCGTTACAATCAAGTTGGACTGCGCCACACGAGTAAAAAGCACATCATGCCTAAATAACTGGGTGAATTGCGTGAATTACGACTGTTGTAAGCCTCAGTATTTATGCTTAAGGAACATTAGTAATATATGCGTGTTCTTTTTACGCCTTAGTTAAGATGCACAACGGAGCATCTACATTTTCTGACACATTTCAAATTTACAACTGGTAGTTACGGCTCTCCAATTAGTGAACACGTTAATACTTTCTACAGCGTAGAAACAGTCACTTGGCACAGTTTGCGCTTTAAAACTTTTTACAATTGTAAATTTTGCTCTGGATTTTTAGGATAGTGTAAAGACCCTGTCTGGCCCGTTGCGATGGCATTGCAATTTGTGTGACTCAACTATAAGGAACCCACTAATGTGTTGGCATCTTCAATTTTATCTTAATTGTAATTGGAGATACATTTTACGTGGCAACTAACACTGAAGGAGACGTATAAATGTAGCATTTGGGGTAATTATTAGTGGGTACATGCCTGTATCGAAGACGTATTGACTTTATGAAAGGAGATTATGGTTAGAGTCTAAGCTGGTCCTTGTATGTATCCATTACCATTTCCATTGTCAGATATGAGTGGATTTGGAATGAGGAACATAAAGTACAAGCTCGTTTTCGTTTCATTATTGTAATCTGGCCTGGGATCAGAGTCCTAAACCCAAACTAACCCAGACAATTCCAAGGGAAGGGACGTAAACATAAAGAGAGAAAAGACAAGAGAGTCCTGATACTGCTGAAGAAGAGAGAGAGACGACAAAGCCACCACCACAACAACGACGTCAGCCACACAAAATAACCATCAACTTACCAACTAGAAATGCAAAATACACAAAATACACAAAATCCTACTGCCACCAATACTCTTCCTATTAAATGCACCATGACGTCATAGTCACATTAACTCTCCTTCCTATTCCTTCCCCATCGTCGTCTATCGCTCCTTATCTTCTACTTGTCAATTCCAAATCAAAATTCAGCCCTACACAACAAGGCACAGAACAGAACCAAGGCTCAACTCTAAAAGCAAGGCAACCACCACCCAACTTAGCCACTTCAACTATTATCAAACATCAAACATAATTATTTGTATCGAACAAATTATTCTCACGATTCGTCCCACTCACCATTCCCATTTGTGTATACACATACGAGGAAAAAATATTAAGTGATTATTGGTCTATAGACATCCAAGACCAACCCGCTCCGTGGATGGGAATGAAAATAAGCGCTATAAAAATATTCAATTTTATGTAGAATATATAGTGCTGGTAAAGAAGCATCGTAGCACGTCCAGTAACCCTTTAATGCCGTTTTGACGCATGTTCAAACAATCAACTCTAAATAAATTAGTTTGCAGAAAGTGTAAATGTTAATTTTACACATTTTGAAAAGTGCCAATATTGGTTTTACTTATTTTTAAAAGTGTAAAGTCTAGTTTTACACGTTTCAAAAAATTTCAAACAGCAGCGTTACACATTTTGAAGAAGTTCAAATGCTCACTTTAAGCATTTCTAAAAGTACAAGTAAATAGTTTTATTATTTTAAAAAAACGTAAATACCACGTTCACTGGTTTTAAAAATGTCACTTTTACCCCCCTTTACAAAATTCTGGTGATGGGTATTTACACGCTTTATGAAATGTAAAACAAAATAAAAACTGGGCTGGCGGGTTTTACATCAAATGATACTAATGGGTTGCTTGCTGGTCTTGCCACACAATGCTTTGAGCGGGAAGTAGACTTAGACCCTCAATGCTTCTTCACCGACGATATGTAGTATATTGTATTGGAGTAGATTTAGTTAGCCATCTACTTATAGACTAGGGATGGATAGGAAAGACAAGGATTAAGTAATCATGGTAGCATATGATTCTTAAGAATTGCACCCAAATCTCAAGGCTTAAGATTTCCCCCTTTTTTAACGTTAATACTTCCACTGGTAGTAGTACTCATGTCAACTATAACACCAAGACATATGCGTAGAAATGTACGTACATAACCCACCCCAAGTCTCAATATGAAATCTGTATTTCTATCAGTAATCATATGCTATATTAGAAGTCAATTTGGTTTTAGTGGCAGACTACCCTGAATGGTGAGGAAGCTACATACACACTCAGATCTATACAGAT
The DNA here is from genome assembly GCA_034695205.1 of Dicyrtoma fusca. Lineage (NCBI taxonomy): Eukaryota > Metazoa > Arthropoda > Collembola > Symphypleona > Dicyrtomidae > Dicyrtoma > Dicyrtoma fusca. Next base: position 7,675 of record JAQFZC010001620.1, on the reverse strand, counting down.
GGAAGGTTATAAATTGAAAATGAAAAAGGAGTGGTTGATGATGAGGAGGATGAGTAGATTGGCAAATGCAATCCTAAGAGAAAAGTGTCATTTGGAGGAAGTAATCGATGTCAGCCCAAGACTTGAACAATCCAAACTGAACTCAATGCAGCCCAGCCCAACCAACGGAAAGGAAAGGAACGAAAGAAAAGAAAAAAAAGAAAACTAAACCCTACAAGTCACATTCCCTTCTTCTCTTCCTTCCCTTTTCATTCCCTACTTCTCAACTAAAGATCAAAACCAAGAATAAGACGAGGGAAAAAGTCTAATAGCTGACTTGGCCTTTTCCAGTTTTTCCCATTTATTTACAGGGATTTTTTTCTCCTTTTGTTCTCAACCACAGCCAGAACTAGAACCAGAACCAGGAACCCAAACTCAAGTCTTCTACTCTACAAAGAAGAAGAAGAAGAAGAAGAAAAAAAGACGTGGAAGGGAAAAACTTGTCTCCTCTCCCCTTTTAGTTTTTTCACAATTCAAGTATAGGAATTGGAAACGAGAGAGAGAGAGAGAGAGTGAGGTCCCTAAGGACCACTCTGGAATGACAATCTTACTATTAGGCAACCAACACTCATCGTCAGACTGGTTTGAGACGAGACGATTACGAGAAGGAAGCTCACGAAGCAGATAAGAGAAAGACATTGATAACGTTGGGGGTGCATACAAATACAGGGACCCATCATATGCACTGCAGTGCACACTCCTCCACGCCATGCCTCGCCAAGACACGAAGGGACATATTTCACCCAAATAGCTTTTTTACATGATGACAATCATCCTTGCCTTGATGTATACTATGTACGTCCCATCAACCATCACTCCGCCAGTAAATACCATCATGAAAAACCAATTCAACCACCAACTAACTACAGGCCTACAATTACACTGACAATTACAATTACAACTCCACCAATTTGCTCCCACACAGTTTTAAATCATGCATTAAATTTATAGTTGACTCCTTGGACTCGTTAATTGATCTGACCTACTTTGGCTTGCTTTCGCTTATCATGGGTAGAGGCTCACTAGATTGAGAGATGCTACTGCTAATTGCTGGCATGACAGAAATACTGTACATATACTTATCTGAACTGTATTTTTTTAAGAGATGACAAAAATCATGACTACATGGGTGTCCTTCTCATCCTTCTCTTTCCACGTTTCTACTTTTTTGATTGGGATTATTGCCTATTGTAAAAAGTTTGTGTAATACCTACACATTGACAGTAATGTTAGAAGTTTATTGCAGGCCAAAGAATGTAGTTCGTTGCGAGGGAAGGGAGTGAGTCAACGAGGAAAGGATGGAGTTGAAGAATAATTGCTCCGTTGTCCATTATCCAAAGTACATAGATAGATAGTTTGTTAGTCGAAATGGGAGTAAGTGAGTGAGGGTGGCTAAAAGGCACATTAACAATCCTTGTATTTACATTCTAGCTGTATTCAAAGATAGATTGACCATTCCACAAAATTCCTCCTCCACTCTTCACTCATATATCGTTCAGCTTTACCCAGCCCAATGCATGACATTATGCTGCACCTTTAGGTTGAGCTTCTTCCGTCTACAGGAAGTCTTACATGTGCTCGTCCAAATCATTTGATGGTGGGAGGGAAGCCGTTAAATCGAATGGATTGAGAATTGGCGATTGCAAATGTCTGTCTCTGGGAATGATGGTTTGGAGGGAGCTGTACAAATATTTCTCTCGCTCTTCTCTGCGTCTGAACTCTGTAGTCAGAGCAGAACAACAACAAGTCGAAAGACGAGAGGACGGAAGGAAAGGGATGATTTGTTTTTGTTGCTTTAGCTGTTGCTCCTCCTTGGCTTCTTTTGGCTGGCTTCACTTTGTAATATTACTTCGTACACATCATTGCAAGAAGGGACAGCACATAACAAACTAAGTGATGTGTAATGTTCATAAAAATCATATATCTAGGCGGTATACAAAGTATATATGAAAGTTTTTAGTGTTGCCTACACGTACATAATTGTGCATCTTCTTCTGCATCTATCTGAATGTATTCAGCAGTATTATCGACAGAACGGTGGAGTATGACAGAAGACATCACAATGGTTGACAGCCCATGAAGATTTTTGGACTTTTGTCTACGAAGGACAGATGCAGTGGAGAAAAGACAGGATGATGGATTTGGATTCGGATTTCGAGGGTGTGTATTCGTGTGATTTAGGATAAAGAATTGAACTGCCGCTCTGTCGAAAATCTCGAAAACTCTGACTAGATAATAGCTTATAACAGACAACTAGCTACTTATAGTGAGCATCACTATAAGAGTTCCAGGAAGCTGTTGTCTTGCCTGCGGTGGAAGGCGATGGTGTTTGGGAAATAGAGATGGAGCTATGAAATGAAGTGAAAACAAGAGCAGTGTGTAAAAAGGTTGAGGTGTAGACGCGGACTAGGTGGCCCTGAACTGAAGGAAAGGGATGCCAGGAAGAAGACGTTGTTTACGGCGCGATTGGACTGTGGCGCAGGATAGAGAGCCTGGGCTGGTCTGGTATGCGGTGCTGTAGTTAGATTTGATGTGGTAAAAGTGACAGAGTGACGAGAGATGAGTGGAGTGGGAGTGACTGAGATATGAGGATGAAGAATGATGAAGGAAGAAAGCTATGGACCTTTCTGCCTAACCATTTTCGTATATGTAGTTTCACTTCCCTAGACCTACAGCGCTCAAGAGGAAGACAGACAGAATCAAAGCACATACCTACCTATTTGAGAAAGTTATGTGCTATGCCACGAAAGGAAGAGGAATGCGAGGAGCTATAGGACCACCGAAGGTAGACTCTCAAGACTGAAGGTTGTAAGGTTGTTCTCAAGCAGCAGTGAAAGCATGGGAGAAAGATACTCGTGGATTCAACTCTCCAGTTTTTGTGTTATGAAAGATAGGGAAAGATAGGGAAACTGAAGAAGATTATATTGAATAGGATGTGACTTTGAATAATGATCCTAATTGAATAGGATATCCCTTATTTTCAGCTCCACAATTCTATTTCCACTACCTTCCTTACTCATACTCGTCGTCTTGCTCTTCCCACTCTACGTACACAAACAGAACCCGGGAAGGCAAATTACATACTGCACAGCTATGTCACTACCTAATCCCTTCCCTGCGCTAGCTACACACATATTACACTACACTGGGAATCAGACAGAGGACGGTCGTGGCGTCGTCAAGCTCGTCGACTGTCCCCGCCATGCCATGTCATCCCTCCCAACTTCCAGTAGTGTCATGGTAATGGTACGAAGAGGAAAGGAAGGAGGGAGGCGGTTGAGAGAATATTCAATTACATTATTGCTTCTTTTCTTATCCCTCCACACACACACACACACAGTACAGAGACAGCTCTAAGTTGGCAGATTTTTTCTCGGAACATCATTCTTCTTCTCATCCCAGCCTCTTACCGTCCAGCCAAGCCACCTATTCTTCAACTTTACTTATGCATTACTAACTATATATTTTATAAGCTCCACTCATACTCACGTGCAGAGTGACAAGGACAAGTCACTCTCCTTCCTGAGCTCACTTTGACTTTTTCACCTCATCTACCCAACCACAACTGCCCTCCCTCTCAGAGGAAGTTCCAGACTCCAAATCAAGGACAAGGGCCACATCCTCCCAGTCATACTCATCACCAGTAATAAGACGAGCAGTCACATAGGTAGCCGTCAGTCTTCCTTATGCTAATCTGCACTCTACATGCATGGCGGAGACCGAGGCGATGAGAGCAAGAAGGTGGAGGAGATGACCGTGTAGCTGTAGCTGCTTGCATAAGCATCCGTCTTCATACCACTCAACCACCCTCCATTCCATTACGCACAATGAGAACCAATTAATCTAGATTAGACTACGCCAAGTCAAGCCAAGCCAAATGAAACCAACTAGTGGTGCAGTGTAAATGTGGCCTTCTCGGCTCTGCGTTGGGAAGAGTCGCGGCAGGCTGGATCTGTTTAGCCCACTCACATATTTTCAATGTTTGACACTTCCATCTCACTAAGCTCATCTCATTTGCACATACTGCCAGGCCACATATATGTGTACTTGTACTGCAACATCAAGCAAAACACATTCCTTCCCATCAATGCACTTCTCACTGCATTGCCATCACATATGCTCCTCAGTACTTTATCCGCTCATTCTAAACTGCCTACTACGAGCTGTTTGCTGTTTACGTACTTGGCCGACCTATGATTCGTTTGAACCTGAACTCATCCAGAGCCAAGGCGAAGCTCGATAAACTTGATCATTTACAACCTCCTCATTCCGACGAACGTCACTTCAGATTATGAAGTGAAAAGTGAAAACCAAGGGAACGCTACAGAGTGAGACCGAGGGACAAAGAGTTGAGGGTGCGTTGCTTGTTGGCTTTGGCTTTGAGAATTAAAATTAAAGTAAAATGAAAGGAGTGAGATACGAGTATATCAAGGTTCAATGAAACATGGCATTGGTACATAGATTTCTTCTTCAAAGCCACTAGCAATATATGCGCTTACCTTGTTCCTCGTTCATATTGCCTTCGAGATATGTAGACCTCTAGATTGTGTGGAGAGGATGCATGCTTGAACATATATGTACTCTCTGGAACATACTTGCAATTGCAATAAGAGGAAGGACAAAAGAACAAATTTAAATTTTGGAGACAGTGCTACTGGTACTAGCCTTGCCAACGCAGCACTCTGCCAGCCACCAGCTCACGCACGCACCATCCACAGTCAACAGTCCAACGTCCACATGCAAACACGTAGATTTACATTCTACTCTCTTTCTCTCTCTTTCACATTCCTTCCACTCATCCTCACAGAAGTTTCATTCCCCACGTTCTCACCGTCTCTACGAGTCCCAAAATAATCAGTCCGTCCTCATGCATGCGAGTCCTACTCCCAACAGACGAACATAGAGTAACAAACTTATCCACTCCAGCCAGTCATACAACCCGACTGCAATGCACACTACATACCCGTTTCAATTTGACATTGTGTCCTTGCAGAACACAAAGGAAAGGAAAGAATAGAAAACAAGAGTTTCGCTGGAAGTCGCTATTGTGAAATTCTCCCTGTATGTAGCTAAGCACACCAGTCTATGTACCATACCTAAACAAATACAAATAGGGAAAGTACCTTGGATCTTAGGCAGGATCGTACATAATGGGTAAAATCTATAAATTAAATCATGGTCGTGTGTAGTGGAGGCGTTTTTAGTGACGTGACAGAGTATAGGAGCGAGACATTCAAAGTCATTCATCACATTTTCTTCGATTACTTCTACTTCTCTACCTATCTCTCTCTCTCTCAATTCATCACATCTCATCAACAACCCCTTTCAAGTTCCCATCAACCTATATCGATCCCAATCAGAACTTGAGGTGGTAGATTGCATAGGGGTTACATGTATACATAGATAAAGGTGCAGATATCCGGTGGTGCCGTGCATGCTGGGATAGGATGGAAAGGGAAATTAGCCTGATGGAGTAAAAGGAGAAGGGTAGGAGGCGGATGTTTATTGTTATCAATGAAGGGATAAAGAATAGGTTGGTTAGTAGGTACTTAGGCATGTCATGGGAATACTTGTAAAAGTTGCTAGGAAGCAAAATCAACGTAGCTCTAGCTGTAGAAGTAGACGTAGACTGTAGTTAGGAAGAATCTGTCGACAGAGTGAAGAATGTGTTTTGAAAGTTGATCTTGTTTTTCATTGAGATGACTTCCACACAGACCTATGTACGTTGTAGATATGCACATGTGCATATGCATGTATGCAATAATTAAGAGTTCCTATAGTTTCTCTAGTTAGAGTTTGTGCTGGGGTTTTTACCCTTAGAGTTTGGCTTCTTTGGACTTTGTACGATCGGCTGACTGGAGTGGAGGGAGTAAGTGTGTTTAGATAGAACCAACGACTCCCACCGTTGACGATGACAAGGAGACATATCCGTACATAATAGGTAATTTAATGGAATAAATGGACGGAGACATTAATAGGGAATGAATAGAGATGGCAGGAAGTCAGGAAAATAAAGGGACGCGTTGGAGTGGGATAGTTTGCTGAGGTGCGCAATGAGCTTCCTGGATTTGTCTCTACGCACTCTAATCTCACCTATAAATACTTCCTACTCCTTATTTATTCTACATGAATGACTCAACACGTATCCTCCATTCCGTGCCAAACAAGTATGTAGGTATACAGAAGAAGATAGAAGAAGTAAAAGTTAGAGACATGTACATACATACAGAGCGCTGGACTATACAAGCTCTCCTAATTATTGAGTGACTTCATTTTTCATTACATATATATATGAGAGTAACTTGTTGTCCATATACAAATACATGTGTGAAGTAGATCAAAAGTGTTTCAACACGGTTCAAATCGAGTATCTAGCAAGCCAGGTACTTCTTAGGAATAGAAAAATTACAAATAATAATAATACATTTAATATCCCTTTTATATTCACCATAACATGTTGCTAACCTGGTATTAGATATTACTTTCTTCTTCACATAAGAAAAGATAGTACATTGTAAGGCAATGAGAAAGCGCGAGGGAGAAAACAGTAGCCAATGAAAGTTCAATACTTAATTGCAATTGGAATCGGTATACAGTACTTAATGTACACTCCACCAAAAATCAATGTAAATGCGTCCTGAGCGCATTGAAAACGAGTCAAAATTACGGATGTATTGGAAATATCATTTGTATATTAGTAACTAACAATTTAACTGGTTGAGTTTGAGTGCTAATATTAGGTTGTGTCGATTTATTTGTATTTCGAGAGATTTGTGGGAATCTGAGATAGGCCATCACCATATTATTCCCGGTTAAGTGACGAAATGGTGTGGACAAAATAGCGTGGACACAAAGGAGTACGGACGAAATGATGTGAGACCAATTCGTGTGAACGAAACGGCGTGCGAACGAAATAGCATAAATTCGTACTAAGGACAGTATAGGGTGAGAACCCGGATCTAGGTTAGAAGAATGTTCCGACAACAGTAGTTACAAGAGTGAAAGGAAACAAGAGTGCAAGTCACCAAGTCACCAGAGTGCGGGGTCACTAGAGTGCATGGACACGAGTGTATGCCACAGGAGTGAAATTCACCAGAGTGCGGGGTCACTAGATTTCATGGATACATGCGTGTATGCAACAAGAGTGCAAGGCACAAGAATGCGATGTACCTAATTAAATTGCAGGCCACTAGAGTGGAAAAAAGACAAAATTCAATGCATTTAAATTGTAATAATTATGAGAAATGATAAATAAATCGAATAAATTAAACAGGATATCACACAAGTTCTTATAGAACGGTAAAAAACCGGATGTTATTTCGTGATAATGTTAGCGTTGCTCTTGGAAGTTTGTGGTGGTCCTTAAAAGTTGGTACATGTAAATCTATTAATAAAATTCACTAGAAATGCAAAAGACAGTTACTATTAGGAGTCAAAATTGTGGACAATCCCACGAAGATAGCGGAGTGTAGGAACATTAGAATCATTGTACGTGGCTACAATTCGGCGTATTTTCTGAGCTTGATACACATAACGTTTTTTATGTGGCGGTCCATGACTAGGGATACCAGATTTTGAATTTCCAAAAACAGGACATTTTTGGTATACCGTACAATTTTGCTTCTTATCCAGTTTA
>JAQFZC010001619.1:0-28388 GCA_034695205.1 Dicyrtoma fusca | reverse complement strand
GGCAGGCAACAACATAAAGAAGCACTTTCTTTTATTTGATCACCTGAAAGGCTAGTTTTTAAATTTTTAAAAAAAGTTGTCATTATTATCAGCTCCTAAGTCAAGTGAAAGATGGAGAAACTGAAATAAAAGGAAAACAAAAAATATGGGGAAATAAGAAAAGAAAAGTATGGGGTTGTTAGGAGCAGAAATGCAAAACTAGCTCATTAAAGTTTTAGCGAAATTTACGTCCTATATCTATAAATAAATGTATGTAGCAGGATAGTAATATGACTCCGTGGAAAGCCTCTCTCTCTCAGCTTCCTTTATTCCAGAAGCCATCAACTGCCACAAAAAAAACACAATGATCATGTGACTTATCCCATCAACAGTCGAGGAAAAGTGGCTCATTTTGATTTTTTAACAATAGGAAAAAATTTCGCTGTAGCTTTCTCCAGTGCATTGCAGTGGAAAGGAAAATATTTCATTGGAGAATTGAAGTAATATTAATAATAGTGCTAACAGCGGGGAAAGAAGAAAGTCGACCCGCGGACGGCGGAGGCAGATGGCTTCTTCCCTGCTACAATAAATCATGGGAAAAAGGCTGAAAGCCAAAAGCTAAATAGTGAAAAGGCAAGCCAAGTCATGTCATGCCAAGTTCAGCCAAGCCAAGCCAAGTCAAAGCAAAGCAAAACTGTAGAGCCACGAAGGGAAGTTCCATTGAAAAAAGTGCGAGACCTTTTAAAGTCTTTGCTCTCGTTTTTGTTCATTTATACATAAAATATAAAGTGGCCACTTCATGGTGTTGTATGGTATCGTCGGCTGGGCGCTTTATTTCCTTTCACCCGCATCATCTTCATCTTTCCAACTCAATCTCCTTCTCCTTCTATCCCGACCTCACCTGAAGGACCATGTGGCAATCTCTCGTCTTTACGTCTTCCCATTTCACCATCTTATTACCAACAACCAACCACCACTCTGGGTCTGTAATAATGTACTGCAAGTATCCCGCCTTGACCCAGAATAGCAGCGTACCCGACCAGACAGCCGTTGGCAGCTGCCTTTACCACAATTCCAGAAAAACTTTGTAGCCCTTATTTAGCTTTTAAAAATTCCAGATTATTTAACAAGGAGTTTTAAAAGCAACAATGTTCTTTTTGAAAGTTCCCTTCTATCAGGCTGTATTTTTTAAAACCTTTTTTTTTAAATTTGCAATTGCTGACTTCAAAACTACAAATTTTCAAAATACGCTTTCTTAAAAAGATTCCTGTTGAGATAGACTTTGCAAATCTACACTCGAGTGCCGCCAAAGTACCTTCACTTTTAAAAAGCACCCGATCCAGTTTTGAATTTGTACATTGAAAAATACCTTTACAACGACCCACCATGTAAAACCAATGTAGATTCCAGCTTGACGTGGGCCCATAAATCTCCCGAATACTGCATAAATCTTAATCGATATAATCACCTGCAGGATTCTGTATTAGTCCATTCTATAGAGCTACAAAGCTTTCTTCATAAATAACTACGTACAGTAGAAATGTACTTTATAGCATTGAGTTGAATGAAGGAATGGAATCAACTTACCTGATTCTCTCAAAACCTCTTTAATACTTTGAGATGGGCGATGGGATGGATTGAAAGGAAAAGGCATTGTAGTGCAAAGATAAGATAGAAGATAGAGTCCATGCTAATGCCAATGCCGGCTTTCACTGCTTTCACTAGAATCCGAATCTCATCTGTAGTCTGTAGTGGACGATGCAGTGGAGCTTCGGCGTACGCTTCAATAAATACTTTCCATTAATTCCAAAACTTCCCTCAATACTTTATTATAAACATTGGAAATAGTAAGTGGAGGGTGCCATCAACTACTTTCCTCTCTGTACGTGCCTCCGATGTACCTCTCGCTTTCCCCTTCCATCTGCCCTGCCGTACCTTGGTATTGCCGTAGTGGGACTTGGCTGGAGACTGAGAGTGAGAAATTCTTCGTGATAGGAATGAAGGTGAAAGTCGACGCTGCTATCTCTCTGCTTAAAAATCGATACTCTTTAAATTGAAATGCCCTTGTTGATTTGATTTGATATACAGACGGAGTGGTAGTAGTAGTAGCGTAGCCGATGCCCGGGAAAGGGTAGGCCAACCTATAATCTGGAAGCATGCTTAAAAATTGTTGCCTATAGATGTGCATAACAGATTATATTGGGTCAATTTATTTTATCGCAATAGCCCATCCCTGCCCCGGGTACGATACTGAGTACACAAGTGTTTCGTTTAACATGAAAACTCATAGCGTACGGATAGAAACTCTACAGATTTGAATGCTCTAGTGTCTAATGGATGGTACTGTATTGTACATTTCAGAATGACTGAACATTTATTCGATTCCGATTGCAAATTTTGAGTAAAACTATTCACAACGTTTGTACACAATTTCATTGAAAATGTAAACTGAAGTAATCTGGGATCCATCCATACTGCATCATCCAATTCCTTCCTTTTACAATCCCATACCCCAAAATTTAAAAGTCTATTGCTCAAGTGATATTATGATTGGGTATGATTACATGATTCTTGTTGGCTTTTCACTTTCCCTGGGAGCATCAATTTGAAAACTACTCGTTTGAACGAATTCCGTATACATTAGCCAGTACTGCTGGTTTTAAATTAAAATCATTGCAAAAAGTAGAACATTGCTCATCGATATGTACACAGATGCCTATTTACATTGCTCATTTTAAATTCTGTCCTGAATTAAATTATGTTTGAAAAATTGAATAATTTCAATTCTCCAATGGTCTTGTATTAAAATGGTAATATTCCAATCAAGCTTGATACTGGCAACTTTTACTCTGCGCTATGACCCACAAAGTAGAAAACTGGGCTACCCTTTGAATTATTAAATACAATATAGTAGTGAAACTGTCTATATCGTAATGGCAGCTTTGTTATCAAACTTTCGCTTATAGAAAAAATTTTGACCTTTACCGTGCACCAGCCTGGCTGTTTTACCCTCCTAGCAGTCCTAACTGTTAAGTCCTGACTATGCTACTGTAAAAAGACATAATTTGGGTTAACGCTCTCAATTTGTCTCGCATTTGAACTTTGTTTCGGCGTGGAAGGGTAATATTTATGTGTTTACATGCCTTGTGGAGTTTGCATTGAAAAGTTTTGAGACAAATCAGAGAGGAATGAAAGAAGGGAAATTAAGAGCAAATTACCTTCCGGAGCGTAAAAAAATCCTTGTTGCGTAACATGGCAAAGCCGTCTGCCGTACGACAAAATAGTCCAGGGAAAGTTTTCTTTTCCCTTGTCTCTCTTGCTTCATGGCCAGTTCGCATCAAATCCATGTACGACATCAAAAGAACCTCTATACCTGTCGAGCCATAGCTGTTCACTTATATCCCCAAAGCTAACAGGTATGAAGGCATTCTTTGAGAATTAAAAGATTCCATCCAGAGATGCCTCGGCCAACTTTCACTCTGTCACCTGTATATACTGTATACCGTTGCAGCAGTCTTACAGTAACTGGGATGGCTTAAGCAGGAATGTCATATCCACTGTCAAGCATTCACCTACAGATACCCTCTAACTAGGGAAATACACTCTACCAAATAATACACTGCAAGTCCTTGGCTAGAAAGCAATTCAATGGAAACTTTTATCTTTAATAGGTGTTTATACTGTCTATGGGTCTACATAGTTTCAAAATTTGAAATAATACAAAATAAAATATGAGTAGACTGAACTGTGCCCACTTAACGGTTTGGGCAGTGTAGGGGACAAAACATTGTAGAAAAAAGCCTTTAAAAAAGTGAAGATGGTTCGCGTCTTTCTCCCTAGTACTGATCACTATTTACGTAAATTGGTTTGCAATGTGGTAGTCTTTTGGTATAGTGTACCTAACTTACCGTAATGGTACGGTACATTTTTAAGGTATAAGACGGTTGCTATATGTATATATCTGCTCATGCCTACGTTAGGTGCTTAATGTTAGCTTTGAATAGATGTAAGTATACTAAGTAAAGATAGTTGTGCAAGGTAAGTCAAAGTAGCGCATAAAGGGCAGGCTACCAGCTATCAACTCTTTCTCCCTCTTTGTGCATTATTGTAGTATAGACCAACAAAGGACATCTTATAAAGCTCAAAAGGCTTTTGGCATTGCGACAGTAAAAAAAGAAAAGGAAAAGTACATAGGTAAAAAAAGTTTTGTGTGATAGAAATAAAACTAATTGCCTAATAGTTAATTTTGTTGTACTTTGATTTCATTCATCCTTCTTCTCTTCCCCTAGCCTTTCCCATTCCCCGGCATTCCTTATACTCTTCCTTTCCTTTCCATTGGCTCTTTGTCATGTAAATGGATAGATCCTCCCTGATTTTCAGACATTGTGTCTATCCCTGCAGTGCATACATGCCTATACATATATCTATGACACAATAGCATTCTCGATTCCCTACCCTACGTCAATGCCGGGGCTACAGCTGAGGGTTTAAGCTGAAATGTGGCGCAGAACTCTGTCCGAATGAACCAGAAGCCTATGTCTACAGTTTACATATCAATATTAACATCTACATTTGTCCTTTATGTATCTTGGTATGGAGGTTGTTTGAAACAGGAAAAGCCGGATGACTCCGGAAATTCTATTGTACTCTTGAAACGAAAGGAAAAAGCATTATAAGTCGGCTGATAGACCCTAGAATATTAAAAAAAAGGAGCTGGGAAAATCCGGGGAATGGTGACTGTTTTTGAAGGTCTGGAAATTTCAGGAAATTAAACATTTTTTATAAACATTTTGAAATGTCAGGATATTAAGGACAATTGCAACTGAATACAGAAAAAATTAGTTCAAATTCAAGCCCATTTCAAATTTCAACACACAAATTATAGTAGAAGAATATTCTAGGAAGGAATATAATTTGGAGGAAAAACAAGCTAACCTGCTAACATGTTTTTCACAAAATCCATCCTACTTCCAAATAAGCCATTACCGTTCCAGTGAACCAAAGTGTAATTCTTTTCTTCCTTCCTTGTCTCCCTTGTGTTCCAGGAAAATAAAAAAATAAACTAGAGGAGGAATAGAAAGTGATTGGGATGGGAAGTTCTGTATGCATGAGTGTACCTAATTGTACTGCCTGGCAATCTTTTGTACACATGTATTAGTTCCCTTCTTATTCTTTTATGAGCTTCCCTGTACATGTATACATGTGCCTGCAATAAAAGTAAAGAGCCACCTCGACGAGGAACGTACCTAGACTTGATTGGAATTTTGAATGACTTGGAACTAATATCAGGGAAAACCTCCTTGTAAGATCTAGTTCCACATGTATGCACATTGTGAGCCTTGGAGGATACGGAGATAGAAGATGAGCAGGAGCTCCGGAGATTCTACGATTTTCAAATGAATTGAAATGAAAACTGCGTTTGAGTTGGGAATTGTGTCTGTGTAGGGAAAACTTTACCCCTTCAACTCATGTAGATCGAGGTAGAGGAAATAAGTGAGTCGAAACGAGTAGACAATTAGAGTGTGGAGTTCTTAGTGGGGTCACTTTGGGGAAAATCCTTGGGATGTACACCTTACAGGAAAAACTTTTCCATGTCAAAATAAATGCTTTGGCTCCAGTAAGTATGGCAATATCCAGTCATATAATTATTGTCTACTGCGCATAAAAAGTGCACACTTTTCCCTTTCTTAATCAGACTTGTCAAATAAAGTTGTAGAGGAGAGTTGAGTGAAGAAGTGGAAAATTAAATATTTAAATTTTTATTTGAGGGCTAAGCACGTAGTTCTATCATTTGTATTTACCCTTTACTTGTTATCATGCTAATTTTGACCGATTTTGACATTTGACATGCGGCCCATTTGTTTTGCAAAAGTTGGCAAATTTTCAAAATTGTTTTTTTGCAACATTTGATCGCAGAGTGGTCGCTCTCTACCCGTTCTTTTTGTGTGAAAACAACTGGCCTTGACCACTATTGCTTACCTGGATCCATAACATACGAAGAGTTACACGGGAAAGATTATAATCAAAAGTAGTGGCTAAATATACAGGCTATGAAAGGCGTGACGTGGAGCGCGTGGATGGGATAATCGAGCGCATCAGCAGCAGAGCGTCAACAGCAACAGTTCATGTTTATCAGTGACGATGCGTGGCTGTTGAGTCTATAATGTAAGATGGAATTATTGTCCATGGACTTCTGGCTCCCAGTAAATCTGTGACATGGAATGGTGGAATGGTGGAGAGTGTGGCTGAGATAAACTATTTAGATTGCGGAGAGAAGAAAGGGAGTTGGAGTGGAGGAGAGACTGAGGGACTGAGGAAGGAGAAGTGACGGATAAGACGACAAGATTGAATTGATAATGTTTGAGAATAGTGGAGTTACGAGCCAGCATACATCATAAATAGACCATGAATTCCACGCTCATCCCAAACACTTGTACTCCAGTCTTCCAATCCCACCATTGCCATTGGTACTTTCTCCATTTTCCCTGGCGGCTGTGTCAATGCTGTAGGCTACGATGCGCTCCAAGAAATGGCATAGCATGGATGGGCTGGCACGGATTTTGAGGTGTTTCACTGCTTCGATGCTGTTGCTCTTTCTCTTTCTCTTTCGTCATTTCCTTCCACGACCCATATATCGTGGCATAGAATGCAAAGTTGTCCCTTCTCAATTTATCAGTCAAGAAAACTCATGACAGCACTTTGGCGCGGCTCCTTAAGCACACATATACGTAGTGGATCTACGCAGATTTTACGGTTATACAGTATAGAAAAATCCACTTTCTCCAGTGGATATTTTTAAAGAGCATATATTTGTCAGAAAACCATCAATTCTGAAATCGCATTTTCACAGTTTCTTCTCTAAAAACAGCATTTTTAAAGAAACTCCTTACATTTAAATAACATTTTCAAGAACGACGTTTTAAAAAGTTCCCTTTTAAAAAATAAATTAACGGAAAATTATTTTTTAAATTTGTCGTTTCTTAAAGGCGCTTTTACAAAAATCGGGCATGAAGATTTTGCAGCTGTGAAAATGTAATTTTGTTGCCTAATATTTCAACGGAATTTCTCGTTCACTAGTAGGCTATATTCGTAGCTACTCTGTCTACAGCTGACTCCGCGACTGCAAAGCTGCGTGGCATATTGCATCTTAACTCATGACATCTCGTTGGTAATTGTGTGTATGAAAATAATGCTGGGCGGGCATGTGTGTGTGTGTGTGTGAGGTGACTAGGGATGTATGTAAATGGAGATGGATACAGAGAGAGCTTCGTATGAACGGGTGGAAGATATGGGGGAGCTGTTGGTGTGACAAGAAAGGCTCACATTGTGATTGTATATAATATCAGTACCAGCTCCGCATTGTGTTTACAAAGTTATATATGTTCCTCTTTAGTCACAGATGTATGAGAGCACTGAGCATCTAATTAGGTTTTTCCTTTCCATGTTCTATCGATTTTCCTCTGCCATTCTCTCGCTCTTTCTCTCTCTCTCTCCATCTCTTCCTCTCATTTTCTCCTTCGCCCTCCTTTCCCTCTTCTCTCTCGTATTTTCTCATTTTAACATGAACCTAACCTCCATTTTACAGATTAAAACTATACAATCATATCACTCCATTATTCCCTCCATGCATCTCTCCACACAGACATGGCAGATCATAGATGAGAGATATGGTAAATGTTTAGCCTGTGAGATAAGTACCTTCTTTCTTTCCTTCCCAGACACGTACATATACTTTTACCTCCCAATGCAATTTGCTTTTCCCTCTCCCAACGTAGAGGCACATACCATCCCATCCCATCCCATCCCATCCCATCCCATCCCGTCCGATGCTATGTGCGTGGAGAGAGAAGGAAGAAGAATTAGGAACGTCAGACAATTTGCAACTTGTACATGTACCCACACGTCTATACCCCTGAGCACATATAGATGTGTATAGCCCTCAACTTTTTCCCAAAAAGTCATCGTCATCATCTCATTGAGCAGAGTGAGTGTTGTGTGGGTCTAGTCATACAGCTAGAAATAAATTGTAAGGCATGGGATATTAAGTTAGAATTGGTAGGTGAGCTTGGGAGTTGATGCGTTTGAGTTGGCGTAATCTATAGTTGACTTTATGTATGGATGGAGCACAAAGCAGACGGCAGTGTAAACTGTTGCTAGAACTAAAGGACGCGGGAAGCTACAGCATGTTATATAGTACATGGTATAATTTTGTGGCGAGTCTATAGATGGATATACGGAGCTGGGATATATAACATTCTTTCACTGGAGCTACAAAGAAAGGCGAGTGTATTTGTATCTCCGTCCAAACTTTCCCTCTTCCCTACCACCGCCACCAACACCACTTTCCGCCAATGCCAGTGCAATGATTCCAGCAAGTAAGTCAAGTCAAGCCAAGCAATTGCCATGAACTCACTCTGCTGCGCTTTTCCTATGTGCATAGTGTGAGTGAAAGTCCCAAAGCCTATAGATGCATGTACTCAGTGAGCCAGTATAGAGATGGAAATGTCAGTTGTTCCACTTTGCAGTTTCGACCGGCCAGATTTCCTCAGCTATGCCCTTATCTCCCGTCCAGTTATTTTGCACTCCATTCCGCGTGTGTGTACAGAGTGTAAGTCCAGGGCCTCCTCTTATATGTGCACTCGCTAACAACTGCCCATTTAATATATGTCCAAGTTTCATGTGTGTGCAATGTGCGCATTGGCACATGGTCATTCAATCTGCGTGTTTCATCTTCGTAATGTAATGCAATGTAATTTCACTCTATGCTTTTCTTTATACCCTCCTGTAGCTCAGAGAGTCAAAGCCACTCGCTTACTTCTAGAAATGGACCCACACTCGTCCTCGTATCCATATATTTATGATGATTGTTTTTTACTGGCAGTGACAGTCAATAATTTAGTGAGACCGGGGGACAAAGGGATCACTGAAAGTTGACATAGTGAAATTAAAAGAGAGAAAAAATTAAAAGTCATTTTCACTTTGAATTTTATAATTCTTCAATGTTTCTGTCTGTCGCTCTCTTCCTCTCTCTCTCTGCCTCCCTGGCATTACATTTCATCACCGAGTGACTACGGCTCAATTTGCCTCGAAATTAATTTTGACAAAAATACGGCCCACGGATACATCTCTCGCCCCGGCATTGACTGGAGCACAGCGTGAAATTATATTACTTGTACTAGGGCTATTAAGTCATTAAATGCAGTCAATTAAGCTATAATTTCCTTCCTTCGATCGTTCGTCGTATCCCAGGTTAAAACTTGTCTCTCGTATTCCATGGCCTGCTCTGCATACAGGGCTTGGGTCAGAACACTTAGTCAGAAAAGAACGTGACAACGACAGCATACAAGCAAATGAACTAACAACCAAGAGAGAGAATGCGATTGCTTATTTGTTCGTGGAGAAAGTTCCTCACTGTTGACTCAGCACGCAAGGTAGACATTCAACATCATATGTTTTTTTCTACGTGGAACAGACGACGAGGCTTCGGTTGTGAGATACAGGCGTAGCCATAATAGTTGTTAGTTAGGCGAGTCAATCAGCACAACCCGCGCTCTACACCGTCATTCCTTTTCCTATACAAAACCAATCTGCTCGTAATTCCCAGGCATACGATATACTTATCGTTAGTCACTACGAGTGCCAGTGCCAGCCAGGGAGCCCTCCGTACATCCTACTGTCGTCCTATAAGGCTTTCATCCAGGCTAATGTGAAAACCATTGAATTCTGCTGCGAACGATAATTACTATATCATTGGCAGCCAGCTTCGCCATTTTCAAAAATTACTCATCTTTACTAATTTAATGCCGTTTTTATAGGCCTCTTCCCAATATTAGATTATCCAAGCCCTTTGCATATAGATACACATTACTAATTTGTGCCATAGGTAGGTTAAAAGAGATATGGTATGAATTAAGTTTAAGTATATCTAAGTTGAGCTAAACCCTCAAAAAGACTGAGTTTGACTCTCTTAATTCCTAAATTAAAAAGTTTTTTGAACATGCAATTGACGAGATTGCCTTTGCCATTTCAATTTTTCTTAAAGTCTCCTCACGAGACTCATCTCTTGGGTTGGGTGATCGTCCTGAACGGGATTTCAAAGAGACTTGTCAGTTTAAATGTGATCTGCAGGGCATGTCGTGAAAGCTAAGAGCGTATTATGCATACATAGGTATGGAGAGCTGTGTGCATATAGATAATACGAACATAGGACATGGATGGACGGGAGAAAGGACCTATAATGGGGAGGGGTCTACATCCATGTACATCTATTGTGAGTTAGATAAAAAAAATTTGAAAAATCCAATAATATATTGTATGAAGGTATAATGTCAAGTCAAAGGATTCCATCCACTCACATTTTTTACATTTCTCAACAAACACAATTTCTCACCCATATTACATTTTGAATTTAAATATTGACACGATAGTTTATCATCCTGCATACCTACATACATATCACCATATACGTCAATCCTAATAAAACTCAAGTAGATTTTCCAACTTGTCCTTCACATCCTATTCTAGTAGTTTCCCTTTACTAAATGATGGATATGCAGAGAGGATGTTTACGTAATGTATACACCGTAGCGGTACTTGGGTTTGGTTAGTTCGTGTATATTGTATGTACAAGGAGATGAGACGGAATAAAGAATTCAAGATTAAGAGAGTAAACAGGAATGAAAATGATTTTAAAAATCCCTTGGTTCGTAAAAATGTTATTATGTCGACGGCGATACTTTGTACTCCAACCATATATTTTGCTTCAATGTCATAAGACATATATATTTTTGTAGGCCTTTGTCCCCTAGGCTTTCTTTCTTGTACCTATCATCACAGTATAGTAATGCTTGTGTGTGCAAGAAAACTGTGATTTGATTTGAATATGAAGGCAATTATGAGCTGAATAGTGGCTTCCCAAAAAAAATAAAAATAGATTTTACATACATGTATTATATTCAATTAAAATAAAAACTCGTGTTATAACTTGAGCTGGATCCCCTACTGGTAACACTAAGGTTTAAATTGCAGCTGTGCAAGGCCATACGTATAATAGTAGCTAAAATTATATTACATCCCCACCACGTGATAATCTTAATTATGGTGGAATTTTGAAAACCTATTTCCTGTAACAATTGAATGTTGTTGAAGGAGAAGAAATCCTTTCATTGGGTCTATTCATTCGCAGGCGGCGAGGGAGTGAGTGGATGGATGGCTCCATACAAAGTTTGTTGGAAACTTTGTGGAAATGAAAAAGCATGTAATTTTGACTCCTCACGCTCCACACATATGTATCTCCCTGCAGCCGTTCATCCGTCCAACGCGACGTGAAGTCCAATGCTACTAGGCAGCTACAGGCCTTGAGGTCCACGGAGGGAGGTAGTTGGGCAGAGAGCCGTGAATGTACTCTGCATGTACTTTCTCCTCTGTAGTTGGCAGTGAGATGTTCTAATGATAATTCAAGTGACTTTGGAGCACTGACTAATTAAATTTTAACCTGGAAACCTCTTTGGTATATTAAGTGGAGGGAAAATTCTATTCTGGGGAAGCCAAACTAAAGGCTGCCTTGAAATTGTAATTCATCTCAATAATAATAAAATAGAATTATTGATTGCCTTTTTCCTTCCTTTCTTTCTTTTTCCTTTTGGTTCTTGGCTTGGGATGTCTTGGCAAGACTTGGTTTGATTTTCTTGGCTTGGCTAGACTTGAGGTAGGTATTATGGCGCAAGTTCACTTCATCACATTTCCTTTACCTCTCTATCTCTCTCTCTCTCTGCTTTCTCTGCCTTCTTTCTTTCATTCTTTCTTGTTTTTCTTGTCTCTTTTCTGGTGTTCTTGAATTTGAAATTTAAATTTCAAGGCTATTCCTTACGTTTTGATGCTCGGCAAGAAGGGAGAAAAATGAAGGGAAAATTATTATTATGCAAAAGAGAGACGAGGATGGGGAAAGGGGAAATCGCTATTTCACTTCAGATTAATCGAGAGACGAGAAAGTATAAGACTTTTCCCTTCTCACTTTCTCTCTGGCTTTCACTCTGTGGTTTGGTGGGGTTCCTCTGCGTATGATAGACCGATTAATCATTTTATTCACGTACTGGTGTGCATACAATTTTTTAATTATCCTTTCTGTTGACACACTTTCAAAAAGTCAGAATTGATTTCCGCCTTCTCTCTTTCAATCTTGACTCATCTTCTCCCCTTACATCTACGTCCTTGAACATCTCCACACACACTCAATGTGCATTCCAGCACTAACTGCTCCACACACACACTCCACGACGTCCTTTCCTTTGCAATCTCATCCTCAGCCTTGAAATCACCGCCCTGACAGTAATCTTACATGGAATTATGCAAACACTTGGGTTGGCAAACAATCCACAAATAAAACATTACACTTTTTCATCCTTGCTCTCACCGTGCCACTCCCACGCATGAAGGGCCATATCATTACTCCAGGAATAATCACAAGCCCACCCAGGGATCCGTGTCTTGTCCCATGCACCTACGAACATGTATATAGCAATGGGAGGTACATGCACTACTTTCACTCTACATCTGTCTCTCCCGCACAGTACAAGCCCCGCACTCTTGTAAGCCGCTACGCTTGAATTAGAAAGCAAACAAGGATGATGGGAATAATTTTCGAGACGTAAACAAACGTTTACCGAGAAATTCCACGCTTAGATGTAATTATATAGATTTTACCCGACTCTTGTGCTTTCACTCCAAGTGGGAACTCCAACATTTGTACCTATCCTCAATCATGTCGAGAATCAAGCTTTATAATTATATAAAAGGAATATATGAAATGAAGTTGATTCAAGTTTGAGCGTCTTTATTAACGTGCCAAATCATTCAGTATACTAGCATTATATGTACATACAGATTTTCAATTGCGGGAAGGCTGTATGAACATTGGTAAATGCGACTGCAGGGTTAAAATATTCATTTAAAACTAAGTAAAACCTTCAAGATCTAAGGATGCTCAAAAGCAGATTTGCTTTTTTTCCAAAAGAAAAATGTGTTTAAATTCTAATAATTTTACCCAAGGAGGTGCAAGTGTCAAGCATTCAATCGTAAATTAAAAATTTGTTTAGTATCATAGGTCTCCCATGACGCAAGTGGCAGGGAAATTACAACGCTACGGCTAATCCAATTAAAAAGCATTTCCCTTTTACCTGGGAGTATAAAAATCTCCATTTTTCACTTTCTCGATTGTAGTGTGTTAACACTGACATTCCATGTTGTGTGACCGGTGCGACCCCAAGTTAAGAAGAGGAAGTTCAAAGGCGCCCATCCTAGTGAAAGTGGTACTTTTACACTTGACCCCATATATTAGCATGGTATCAGAGTGTATGCATCTTGTGGTGGCATCTGTACTCATGCATGCAATATAATTTAGAGAGGTAATAAAGATGTGTGATCATTGAAATAGTCCGCTGTACAAAATGTATATGTGCCTTTTAGGTAGCACGCAATGTGTTGCACGTATGTAGATATGTGGTGTATAGTGTGTACGGCCCCATGATTTCCTGTGTTGAAGAACTTTCTCCAAAAACGAAAAAAAAAACTTTCTCCAAACTCCATAACCTATGTATGCTCTTTGTCCATATGATTGGATCTGAATATTTTCAGTGTCGATAAAAAGGGAGTCGAGACTCTTTTGAACTCTGTTATGATGTGCTGCCTTCAGTTATTGGAGAGGAATGGTCTGAGATAGTGGATAGCAATAGCAATTCCATCTACATTTCAATGTTATCGTCAACGGTTTTTTTCTCTCTGAGCGAAAGATCCAATATTTATATTTACGCATGATGGACCCATGGCTCCTGTCGTCCATGTACTTTCTCCTTCTTTCCCTCCCACACACAGCCTCACATATGTGATGCCTAACGTAGTGATTCAGAGAATGCCTATGCACACAGAAGCATACCTATGTCACTATGTCACCATCATGTGTACATCTCAGGCTTCCTTCCTCTGTTGACGCATAGACTAGAGCTATTTTGCGGCTCATTATATTTCTTTCCAGGATATTTTCCATAGCTGAATGTATAATGGGAAGAATGCTATTGTCATTACATTTTTGCTCTTATTACCATCTTCTACTTTGAACCTTCTGTAGCAAGGGGGAAAGCAAAGTATAATATCATTACAGTCTTTGCAGTAGTGCTTTCACCACTGGCTGGTCGTGCATATATAATTGGTTGAAATTACATTATTACATTAAACGGGTTTTTATTATAAAAGGTCTTAAAAGGGAAATGCGGTCTGCTCTGGCATGCGAGGGCTTGAATAAGAAATATTTGTTGAATAAAAGGTTAGCATCACGTCCACTCCACGGACTGTAGAAGCACGTCAGTCAATTTTCCGATTTGTTACCTATGTTATCGAACTCACTCAGGACACAGGATGTTTGTGTTTACGGTTACGATTACGGTTACGACTATGATTATACACGGCCAGGGTTCTCTTGCTGCTCCCGATAGAGCTTTGCTGCTTGCTACTAAATCAAAGGAAGTCAATGTAGATATATATAGCCACTATATTATTTGCTCTGTTGTATGTACATGGCCGCTTATGATTCGATTTCTCGACGCCGCCAATTCCTCAGTCATCTAATCTCTAGAGTCAGTAGTTCACCAGAGTAGTGTACACAACATGACGATAGCCCACTATTGACTGTGGCACTACAGATAGATTGGCTCACTCGCAGTCAGAACCAACTACCGACCCTATCTATGTACATGGCATGGAATGCCGCCCATCTCCGACCCACCCGACTGAAACATAGAGTGAAAGCAAATGGGTATCGTTGGACGAAGAAATGTACTTACATCTAAAGCATAATTTATTCATTGGTTCTTCTACTGGATTTAGTACATTAGGATACTCACTCTTATTTCCAATTTACGCCCTGCATATACCTACGTATATACACAGAGGCACAGAGGGAATGTGTCGAGACTCAGGAATCTACGAGAGAACATCTTCATTATAATTTGTTTTCCAAACTCATTATAATAAAATCAATTTTATTTTAGTTTGTTAACTTATAATTACTTAATTTCAGAACGAATCCAGTGAAAGTACCTACCTTTCTAGGTATCAAACTTTGGACTCCAATCCACAGTCCTAGATTCTCTCCTGGCTCCTTCTCCCTCCAAATTACCAAGTACCTATCTACCCACACACTTACCAGCCTACAAGCAATCTGTAGTGCAAGCTCTTGTTATTTTACTCAAAATTAAGGTACTTAGCTGCAGGATAATGCACGAAGTACGAATTCACCACAGATACAAAAGGAATCATATTTCCTGTATTTTTCTGGTGATAATAGTGTCATATTTTAACGAAGATTTTTCAAAGGGTTTGAAAAATGTCTGTCTACAACCTGTATACATAGATACATAATATATCGTTTGAATGTGGAAAATCAGACGTTGACATGGAGGTTTACATGGGATTAGCAAGATGTGAAGGCTTTCTCGTAATTAAAAGCTCGTTCTTTTAATGGATTTCACCCGCTGACATTGAAACTGCGTTGGAGGTGTGGAGGAAGTATGGATAGTAGGGAGCTATATACAGTGTGTAGGCGATGGATGAGAATGAAATGCGGAATATGCTGATGGCGTATGTAAATTAAATTCAGTCTAAATAATTAAATATTCATGGGACCTTGAGACGGCGTGTGAAGGGGAGCTACTTGAGCAACGCGACCACACTCTCTTTGTGAAGCTCTGTTAGTTTATGTTTAGAATAACTTGATCTTGGGAGGGTGTTGGAGCAGAAGCCTCATCTGTTTAGCTCAACACTTCCCGTAGTATCAATGAGTTCCTCTCTTCACCTGAACAGCCCTATTAATTCAGAGCAGGCTCAGATCTGTATACCCTTCCATTTCAAATCATTCAATTCTATTCTCGTTTGCTGTAAATTAAACGCCAGTAGGCAGTACGTACATATGTAGTAAGGATTCCGGGTATAAGTCCACTTATTGCCTACACTAGATATCCCAAACAAAATCTCACGATTTCTTGGGAAAATATTTAAGGCTTTAACTAATATTTTTTTTTATTTAAACTGGTGCGATGGTTTCTTTAAAAATGCTCCTATTAAGACGGGAAATTTAAAAAAAACACTCTTATTCAAAATGTCAAGTTTTACTAAAACCGCTTTTTTGAAACGACAAACTGAATTTGCTGTTTTGCAAAATGTATTTTATAAAAGAGAAACTTTTTATTTTATTTTTCAAAATCCCCAGCTTCCTGAGAAAAGCACTTTATTCATTGTTCATACTGGGTTTGTTGTTTTCAATTATATTTTCTTTAGCAAATCATGGAATAGCTCACCGGGAATTAAGTTATTTATTACCGGTTGTAATCGGGCATCACTGGATTCTTGAACTAGAATGGAGAAAAGCTTGTGTTTAGAATGCACAAAAGAATGTTGGATGCAAAGGGAAGCGGGGCTCGTGGAAGGTCTCTCTAAATAATAAGTGGAGCCGGAAAGAATGGGTAGATAGAGGTGAATTGAGGGGTTATACTTTTCATTTGCATGTGATGTTTCTCTCTCTGGTCCTATGTTGTGGGCTCAACGGGCATCCCAGTCATGACAGTGAGTAAATAGTTGAAATACCACCGTTGATTTCTCTTTCTTGAAATATTTCTAAAGGAAGCTAACAAATTCTAATGATAGAGAACACGGCACCAGTCAAACTTTTATGTAGACTTTATACTATTTAGTATGCATCCAGACCACAGCAAAGCGTAAACTTCCCAAATCCTTCAAAAATTCTATTCGATAATCCCAAGTCCATTTATATACACTACTGCACTACGGAACCTGGCCACATGTGACGCTTTCCACAAATATGCAAAACTTCAAAACAACCTTTTCAAAACTGCATATACATAGCTTAGTAATAACAACGCACTTTCAAAACAAAATCAGTCTTCTAAAAATTGTGACTCATTGAAAAAACAAGCAAAACTGGATTTATTGATATTTTGAGAAAGCAAAAAGCCGAAAGCATGAGAAAATGTTTGTAAAAATTACACAACAACGAACCATGATAAGTCATAACTGAGAGGCTCCAAATGCACCTATGTACATATGTATACTAATTGCATACGTACCTATGTATATAAGGATATAGGTAAGTACATGGCTATGACATGGGAATAAGTGGCAAAAATAAACTTGAGCTTCTCCTCCCATAGCATGGCATTGCATACTGCCATGTGGCATGATTAAAAAAAATTGCACCATGTGTTTGAGGAAAATGAAAATAAAAGAGTGAAATAGGGAAATACTTGAAAATTAAAATGAAGAGTTATTACAGGATCCACGAAGGATACGGCAATGTTATTAACTCATTAGAAATATTTATGACTGCTCCCTGTTAATTTGTCCCGTCCTTTCTTTGAAATTCCAAATAGACGACTTTCTCTCTCTCTCTCGCTACTTGACTTTCTCTACACAGACGCAGGCATATGTATCAGTGGAGTCATAAATAATACATGTACAGAGTGGATGGAATGGTGAGGTAGTAAGTAGAATGTTATAATAATTAAGTTGTACACTCATTTATCCACCACAATGAAATGTAGTGAAAGTTTTCCTCCCATTAAAACTAAGTAATGAATTTCCCTACGATCTTTCTCCTCCTCAGTCTACCTCTCTCTCTCTCTACATGTACAACCGACAGACATTCTTCAACGGCACTCTGCTCTTTCAAAATGCAATAATGTACACAATAATAATCATATAACCAATCTCATAATCAGATCATATCCCACACCGACTAGTGAGGTTATAGTCTCCATTTATAAAGATATATCGTCAGTGAAGAAACATTCTGACTTTAGTCCATCTCAAGCCTACCACGTTTGTGTTCATAAAAAAATTGTCTAAATAAGAGCCTTAGTTTTTTTGAAAAAATTTAAATACTTTTAACTTTTTCTTCTTACTTTTTTACACCATTTGAGAGTTTTGCTACTTTCAACTTTTAATAAGTATAAATACGACTACGCTAGAGCTAGAGTGCTTCTTCACAGATGATATGGGCTACCTTCCTCTTTGTTTCATAGCTGACTAGTGAGTCCACACATGCGACTGCCACTACCAACTACCAACCAATTGGCTGGTGCTATTACTACTATTGTACTAGTACAGAGCAAAGCTTGTGGGCCCATAGCACGCAATACAGATAATCTACAGAGTGAGTGAGTGACTGGCTCCATAGTGCTGGAAGATGGCAATATACAAGAAAGTAGAGCAAACATTGCTTTCATGGAAAGAATGTTTCCAATATTCACTTGCAAAACATTTCTATTAAATATGAAAACCTACCTGAAGACCCACCCATACATACAGAGACTTTCTTTACGGTGAGATTCATTGGAGTGAACTCGGCATCGAAGGCCATGGCAGTACGCTTGGATTGCTACACCCATTATTCCTATGTATCTCTGCTTTTGATTTTGCTCTGTACATACAACTATACATACAATATTCCTTCCTTCCCGTGTAATACATCAAAGTTGGGTGTACTTTGTTCAATCTACGCTCTGTAAATGTTTATCATACACAGCAATGAAAATCTACTTGGAATTCCAAATCATGCACAGCTTTCTCAAACACAGTACTTTTTCTATACACTCGTCTGCTCGCCTATTTCATTAGGTATGTGCATCGGGGTGCAGGAAGAAGGGCCCCTGGTTCCTTAGAAGCTACAGGCATCGAACAGAAACTTCCTGTTGCCGAACTACATTTTACCGAATATCAAAATCACTTGTCCACCTGATCAAAACAGACTAACTCGCTTTCACCAAAAAAGTCAACGAAATAACCTATATTGGTTTGAATTACTGGTTAAAATAACCTATCAAAAAAAGTTGATTGCTAGAGAAAGCTAAAATGCTGAGCGATAGCAGTTTTAACATCGCCGTAACAATTATAGTAACTAGGAAATTATCCTGCTTAGACTTTTGTTTTGAATGTAAGAGCAGTGTTTAAAGAATTTATTCCAAAATTCCTATTCAACGGGTTTGAAGAGATGTGGCTCCAAATGTAATGGGAATCCACAAAATCTTTCAAAATAAAATCGTAAAAAATCCTTAGACATACATTTTAAAATGTCAAATTATTTTGGGATTGAATAATTAATCATTTCCAATTTTTGAAGGAAAAAAACTCTTATGAAGGGAGCAACCTTTAAAATTGATTGACGTGATTTACAAAAGAAGGGACAAACATTGAAATTACGTTTTTCAAATTGCAATTTGTAACACAATTTTTAAAAATTGCCCTCACAAAAAGTATATTTAAAAAAATTACGTTTTTAGGCTTTGTCTGCCCATAAAATATGTTCAGATCCCACAAACACTCTCCTATATTATTTGCATGTAATATGTATACCTACGTGTAAGTAGGTTGTACATTATACTGATACGAGTAAGATTTTCCCGGCAAACACGCATGCATAACTCCGCAGCAACGCTGCTGAACTAATCCGACGCTACAGATAAGGTCGTAAAATCTCCCAAGCTTTCCCTCAGTTATTTTCAGAGCCAAGAGTTTCCAGGTATGTGACACATGACATAACACATTGCCTGCATGCAGTTTCACTATAGTGGTTCACTTCACACAGATATATATATATACATGTATATAGGTAGGCACATATTGCATATATACATGAAAATTTTGATAGTAAATTAAATTGATTGAGTTTAAAATGGAGGGTCCGGGTGTGTTTGGGTTTCATCTTTGAGACGTTCATTGGACGAAGAGATGTTCCCGTCTGTTTTATGTCTTGGCCGTTACGAGGTTTCTGGCCAGTCGACTCGAGTGCAGTGCATTGCAGTGTCGTATTACATGCTTGGGCCTTTTGACATGGACTGCCCTAATAAAGTTTTGGCATGTGTGTGTCTCTCTCTGGAAAATGTTGGGTATACCAAGTGATGTATAAGGTAGTTGGAAGGAGTGAGGTTAGGGAATGAGTGGAGTGGAGGGGGGGGGGGAAGAGATGCGGAGGGGCGGGGTAGAATTAATGTGGAACTCCGTGTCGGTTGAAATACTTGAAATATGAGAGGATGATATGAAGGCCATCTTTGATATCCATATCGATTCCTCCAGCGCTCCTCCAACTCTTCATCGACTTCTCAAATACATCAAGCATTGTATTACCACCCATTTAACACGTGAGAAGAGGGAATCTGTCGCACTTTTGTGGACGGAGAGTGTGTATAGGTCCTGAGACAATGCAATGCAGAGATCCCTCCCTTCCCTCGTCAGGATTACCCAGGAAAGAAAATCTTCAAAGGAGATGATGAGACTTCTTGAAATATCAAATTCAAATGGACACACACACACACATCTGTGAAGTAGAAGAGAGCCAGAGAGAAAGAGCGACACTGGAGAAATAAACACTCCCACCGCACCTTCCTTCTCTCTCTCAGTCAGTCCAACTGTCTCCTCGGGACAAAGAAGACGCGTTCAACTCCAGGACGAATTATGTACACAGCTCTGGGCTCTTGAGTCCCGCGTCCTTGTCGAATCGTGACACACAGTCGAGAGGGCTCCAAGTGTATTGTCTCCGTATGTACAGAATCCTCAAGCAACTCCCGTTACCCGTCTATTAACACCCATATATACTACCGACACAAATTGAATAGCTTAATCGTCACTTTTCAAAAAATTCCTGAGCATTTCCTAACAGAGTGACACGTAGAGTATAGACACAGGGCGGTGGAGAGTAAGGCAAATAATATTTGTGTGTGTGTGTGGGTGAAAAAAATAAACACATTTTTGAGTTAAAGAGCTGCAGCTGGGTCAACAATAACTTGCATTAGTATTTGACGCTCGTACTACAGCCTTGACTTTGCCACTTTTAGGAATTTTTAATTGGATTTGTTACCAGGATTTAAATGGGGGTACGTACATATGACTCCAACGCAACGCAATGTTAGAGTTTTGTTTGTGTACATTGCTGCTACTGTAGAGAGTTACGTAAGGTCCCAAATGACCAACTGGTATATACATGTCTGTACCCTCCCTACCATTCCACATAGTACATATGTTTTCCTTTTATTTTTTCGGATGTAATTATATAAATAAATAAAAGAAGCATAGAGTGTGCGGTATATACAAAGGATGAATTATTATCGGAATATCTTGAGCTTGAGGAGTTGGAGCAGCTCGCATTGACAAGTTGCAGATTCCTCTCTTAGGAGGAATTTAAAAGATTGTAAAAGGAAGCATTGGATTATTTTAACCTGTTGGGCTTGATCAAGGCCCTATCTTACGTCACACGAAATTTGAAATGACGGTAAATATATTATGTCAAAGTACATACCTACGTGCATTTACAGCGAGGGCGTCTGCCGAATCTTGTATTAATATTTCATTTATGGTAAGCATTCCAAGAAGAGGCCTGTAAAAAAGAGCGTACTTCTTTGGAATGGTCTGCGAACGCTTCTTTTAGTGTACATCTGCGATATCTTCTCATCCAAATGGCTCGTTTTTTTTTATTCTTTTTACTGTATCTCTCCTCCTGCACGCACGTGTTTCAATTACCAGGCAAAAATAGAGGTGCCTACGTAGGTACACCATCCAGCCTGCATGTATCCGTTCAATGTGTATATACATACACGAAAAGGCGGGTATTCTCCTGCCACAATATTCTACTAAATACAAAAATGACCAAAAATTTGATTTGTAATGGACGTTTTTCTTTGAATTGCAGGCGTCATCTTAGAAATTGGAGAGCTTGTTGGTGGATCTGGACGGGAGTGGAGTCTGAGATCTGGGAGTCTAGAGATACGCTGAGCTGGGAAGGGAATTGGAGAGTGTAAAAATGTCAATATCTGGTCAAGACACAGCCGTGCTTGAAGATGACGGGAATCTGACAGCCTACCTCAATGACACCACTTTCACAAACTTGACGAATGGAGATTTCGAGTACTCGGAGACGCCGGGCTGGGCCGTGCTGGCTGTGCAAGTGTTGTACGCGATAGTTTGTATGGTGGGCTTAGGTGGGAACACTCTAGTTATCTACGTCGTCGTCCGATTCTCAAAAATGCAAACTGTCACAAATCTCTACATCGTCAACTTAGCCATTGCAGATGAGCTCTTCCTCATCGGCATCCCCTTCCTCATAAGCACCATGAACTTGGGCTACTGGCCATTTGGGAAGATCGCCTGTAAAGCTTTCTACACCTCCACCTCCATTAATCAAATTACCTCGTCAATGTTTCTTCTCATCATGTCAGCCGACCGGTAAGAAGAACTTTTTTTAAATTTTGCATCCACTCATTCAAGTGCAATATTTAATGCACTACTATACAAGTAATAGAAACAGGGATCATTAGACCGCGAAATATAATAATAATAATAACTATGTTTGACCAAGTAAGTAAGTATGTGGGTTTACCAAGTTGGGTTAAGTGGGAGTGAGTACATTACACTACTTTTGTGCCACCTGGAATCTTAAACTTAGGTAGCGTGCTGGCAAAGAAAACTAGAGGATGTAAAATGGTAGGAACTGCCGTGGAAAACATTTGTGTTGACTCCAAGTGTTCATTATTTCAAAACGTGTGCTATTATTTTCCCCCCTGGGGCAGAGTTTAGGTAATGGCAATTTCAGTTTTTAAATGAAAACTTGTTACGAACAAAAGTTTATTTGCCGGAGGAAAGTTGGACAATCTTTTTGAAAAAATAGACTGCTACCACGACATTAAGTGCTTGCATGACATCCAGCACTATCCCTGTGTTAATGTCTAAACTTTGAACCACCAACTCTCTCATTCATATTTTCGTATAAGTTCTTTTAATAATACAAAAAATGTGCTCCTTTAATCTTAAGCTTCATGATAGTATTTAATTTAAAACCTTGAAAACAATTTTTCTGGGGTACCAAATGATAGGTAAACAAAAATGATCAACAAAACCATTATTTAGTTGTTAGTTGCAGCGCATGACTGTAAAGGAAAGTGTAAGCCCTTTTGTCAAATGTGTACTGTCGGTTGGTCTTTGTCCCTGCCTTACCACCTCGGGTTTCTGTGAAAACAAACTAATAATAATAATTACTATATTTATAATTACAAAATGTCCTTCTACGATACGGAGTAGGGCACAAATAAGAGCGCCGGTGGCGTGTACTGGACGCCCGTCGAGATCCCAAGGCTTCTCACTTTGATGTCCACCACAATTTTTGAAATTTTCCATTGGAAATTTGCCCTGTTTTCATGTTGACCTTGTCGCCATGCTTAACTACATCTTCCTCCACTTTCAAAATCCCATCCCACAGTCACTGTCACAGGGATCTTACGTGCTACCAATCAATCCCTCCCACAGAATCCGCTCCCTTTGAACATGAGAGGGAAAGAAAAGATTATATATTTTTGAATGGAATGATCCACTGCTGAGTGTGATTAACTCATGGAGTGTATAGGAATCAAAATAGGTCTCAAAATCTTGACAGGATGTGATAGGTGCAGAGGGAGCGAGGGAATGCATGGGGAGGGAGCGAGTGGGTCTCCGTCACTGTCACGCCAATCTTGTGTCGAAGTAGTTGTTCAAACAGACCCACAGACAGACCAGCTAACCTGCCATAATTATGTAAATCTGTCTTGACGGCGTGTAGGCACATGGACGGGGACGTGTGAGTGTATTAGTGTGGCTGTTGCTGGAGGGAGAAGTGGAGGAAAACTAATTAAATATTCCCCCTTTTCCCCCTTTCCCCCCCTTCCACTCAATTCTACGTGGAATCCGATACGCTCAGAAGGATATCATGTTATTGCTCTCCGCTTTAGACGCTACACGCTCAGACCTCAAGTGTTTTCTC
The DNA here is from genome assembly GCA_034695205.1 of Dicyrtoma fusca. Lineage (NCBI taxonomy): Eukaryota > Metazoa > Arthropoda > Collembola > Symphypleona > Dicyrtomidae > Dicyrtoma > Dicyrtoma fusca. The sequence continues at coordinate 4,564 of JAQFZC010001619.1, read as the reverse complement.
TAAGACTCACACACACACACATCCTTAGCACTTCCACTTCCATCCTACACACACACACACACACACACACACCTTTCATTCGTTCCAAGCTTGTCCCTGTACGTATACATACGTGCACAATTCACGTGGGTGAAGAAGCATTGCGACGCAAATTGACAAGTTCTTCACCTGAATTGTACTTTACCCGCCATTTTTACCCAAGTCCAGCTACAATGTACGAAATGCAGTCCTTCAAACTTTTTAAAAATATTGTGAAAGTAGAAAGTTCATATTTGGACTTTTTAGAAAATACTAATAGTAATTATAGTTACACTTTTCAAAAATAGTCAAACTAGTATTTACATTTTTCAGCTCTTCAGAAGCAGTAAAACTGCGCAATTAATTGCTCCTTTCTTAAACATATAAAAAGGTGGTGTATTTACACTGTAAAAGCGCATTGATTGGTCCAAAGTTGTTTGTTGGGACTTGGGTCCAAATGACATTAGGCTGGGAGATTGGACTTTCGTCACAAAAACTGCTTCTTCACCCACGAATTGTGCAAGGTAGCTATGTATGTATGTATACACTCTAGCAAATCTCATTAAAAAAGAATGCATTTTTCATTTGGGACGCATTAAAGCTCTATTTGAAATGCACTTTGATGCGTTTTTAATACTTACCAAATGAAGACTGCATCCTTTTGTAATGAGATTTTGGTGGAGTGTACCTCCCTACACACTCCTACCTACCGTCTATCCGTATATACTCTATCATCAGCTCCGTACAAAGTACCTAAATATAAATGAAAGTACGACGTACAAGCGAGTCAACATAATGTCTCGTATAATTTGGATTTGGTGCTCTAAATGCAGGAGGCAACGTGCCTTTCTCTCTCACTTCCCTTTTATCTTCGTGTGTGGATCTCCAGCCAGGGCCGTTCATAGTGCGAGACTCATCCCTTCCACGCAATACAGTGTGGACAGGGTAGTTGTAGAGGAAAGTGTGGTTCTATGGCAGGAGTATTAATGTTAGATTACTCTTCGTGTGGCTCTTCCTACATTCTTGCATGAGGAATGGAACAAGATTGAAAATCCCGACCCGACGGAAGCGACGGAGGAAATCATACAGGACCAAGTCAAAAGTCTGTCCGGAACTAAAATGTCTTGCACAATCCCCTCTCGGATCGTCCGTCGTTGCCTTCAGCCAACAACTTCACCAGCCAACCAGCCAGCCAGCCAACCAACCAAGTCATACCAGAGGGCCAAGCAGCCATAACACGATCGAATTTATGATTTAAGCTCTCTACATCCACTAATGTCCCCTTATGACAGCCCAGCACACGCTCCACACCGTACATACGGCCACGTCCTCAGTTCCTCTCTGCATACGCAACTCAAATCTACGGACTCAAGGTAGCCGGGCTCCCACCAAATCCTAATGAAAATCACATTAGACGTGGAGGGAAACGAAGAAAAGAAAGCTTGCGTACACAGACACAACTACAGCACTAAGCTTGAATACATATTAATGGGATGCGATACGGACGTACTCTGCTATATTTTATATTTGTGGGTGAAGAACCATTCTGTCGCAAGTCCAAAGCAACATTTTACCTCCGTCAACAAAAATGTAAAAAAAAATGTGTTTAATAACCTGTTTATACTGCGCATTAACATTTTCAAAAGGCCAAATCTAGAAATCAACCTTTTGTAAAAGGCCAAAACTAGGAATTAACATTTTCAAAACCATCAAAACTATAGGGGTTATCACTTTCAGAAAGGTCAAAACTAGTAACTAACACTTTCAAAAGGCCAAAACTAGAAATTAACACTCGACAAAATCGAAACCAGAAATCAACATTTTCTAAAAGGTACTAGACTAGACATATTGCTGTTTCGAAAAGGTTAAATAGTACAAAAAATGGTATTTACAGTATTTAAATTTTTAAAAAGTGCAAAAATAGTATGTATATTTACACTTTGTATAAACTCGCAATCAGGTAAAGCTATGATTGTGGGAACCTGTGGTGGATTGGTGTGAGAATGTTTTTAACGGGACAGGAGGGAACTTTTAGGCGAGAATGATGCAATGCTTCTTGAGCCACGATACGTGGTTGCCCTCTAATACATCCTTCATAATCAGCCGGAGCCGGAAAGAAGACAGGACTTTTGTAGCAGTGGGACAAACCAGTTGGCAGTTGGGATTTTAAACTACTCAAGGCTGTGAGTTGGAAGGGAAAGCTCTGGAGTGAGTCTCAAGTGGAAAGAAAGTACAAAGGAGAAAGCATGAAGCCAAGGAGTCAATGGAAATGAATGTGGGGACTTTCTCTCTCTTTCTCTTTCTCTTTCGGCTTTCCACTTTCCACTTTCCGCTGTCGGCATTTGGCAAGGCATACATTAAGCCCTCATGACTTCCACTGATACATCATAAATAAGTTAATAAATAATAAGGCATTGTATAGTAAATACCTAGAGAGACCTTGCTGCTGGGGGAAAATAAATTACGTTACAATAATTCTCCCTAAAATCCCATCTAGTCTCCATACAGCAGCCTTGCCTAATCCACTTCTGACTTTCACTCCGACACAAATCAAATAGTCACCTAAAAACTCCCTGGATCAGCTGAATAAATTTTGAAGAAAAAAAAACTAAACAAAATCGAGCCCCCTCCCCTCCCAACCTCCACCACCACCACCACCAAAAAAAAATGAACAATGCAGAGAGGAATTCTTGGGAATTTTATGACTTGCAATATTGAATTGCAAATAAGACGTGTTTGCAGAAACGATATTTTATGTGCCGTGTGTGTGAGTGGTGCGGTGCGTCGGGCCGCACCACACGGCGTCATGGATACACAAGTACGCTCTTCACAACAGATTTACAGTTACAGATGCAGATTCATAGGCTGATCAGGGAAAGCTGACTCGCGTGAGAAGAAGGAAGACTTATTGTATGTGAGACGGTCTGCATGGGGAAAGGATTGTGTGTGTTCCATTGGAAATCCAAAGTGAAATAATGGGGGAAAAAAAAGGGATGAGACACAATACAGAGCACAATGCCAATGGAGACTGTAGAACTGTGATGTGAACTATTTATTACTTATTCAGCTATTCTAAAATTTTACTCAATTCAAATTCAAAGTTGGGACGTGGGCCGTACATATTTTATATTCGGTTGTGATAGGTGTATGTATGCATATATATGGACGTGGATTGAGGGAAGTTATGGATGTCCATATAATAATGCGACTTCTCCGTCTTGTATATTTTTCTAGTACAGCTCATTCCCTCAACTCAAGAATCAGATTCTCTCTCAAAAGTTATTAAATTATATTTTATGTTTTCCCAAGATCAAGAAAATTCAGGGAATAGAACCCATACAAGTTTTACTTGTGAGTTATTTCTTCTCGTTTCCTGACTCCATCTCTCTCCCTGCTCTTTAGCTTATGCACATAATGTCGATATATATATAGAGATCTACGTGGGGACGTTAAACTTACTCTTCCATCCAGAGCTTTATGGGTATATCCCTAAGCTCATTTTTTGTATGGATATATACCATAAGTACATACACACAGACTGCAATTTTGTGATACTTGTAGTAGTTACAAGGCAACGTACCGTGCAGCTGCTGATGTGTATGCAGAAGGGAGTTTGGGACGCACACTTGGAAAATCTAAAATCAGAGCATCTACAGAGATATTAGGTATCCAGTGCAGTGGCGGATCTGGACGAGTTTTGCATCGTCGAGGCAAACCAGAGAAAAAGAAACAAGAGATCATTTTTGAAGGGGAATTTTCAACAAAATTTCGTTCTGAAAAATGACGAAATATTTTCAAAAATTACCGCTTTAAAAAGAGTTTTTTAAAAATTATTTCTTATTGTCAATTTCGAGGAAAAACTTCAAACTAGTCTTTTCAAAAAGCATCCTCCCCCCCAAAGGAAAAACAAAATCGCAATTTTTAGAGCACGAAATAAAAGTTTGTCATTTGACAAATGCTTAAACATATTGCAATTCTGGAGAATGACTTGTATTGTTATTGTTAGGCGAAATATTTGTCTAGCGAGCCTACGGCTGGATCCGCTACTACATTCTATTCCCCATGCGATGCAACTCTTGCAATTGGTTGGGATGGATAAAGTGTGTGGACTGGGAGGAAAGTGAAAGAGTAAACTAAATTTAGGTAGAGACACCCTATAGCTGCAACAATTTGTGGATATGCGAAGTTATTATGAATGCAGGATAATTTTAGTAAAGGAGTCGTGGCTGGGGATGAGAGATGAGATGGAATGAAACAAGAAGAATAAGCAGTTCGGAGAAAATCTCAAGTTTTATTTTTGGTTGACTGAACCCAACATGTAAAGAAATCAGGTTAAGTTTCCAGAAACTTTGGACGTGTTGTGAAAGGGAGAATTGGGAGGGAGGGGATGCCGTTTATATCCCAACATAGGCGCACTACACACATAGACATTGAAGCACATAAACTGACCCGCCATGGCACACAGTTTACTTTAAGGCAACACATTAAATACTTGACTGTAGGCGTACATCGCTGCTCGAGATGCAAAATGACGCGTAGCCGTGAA
>JAQFZC010001618.1:0-28388 GCA_034695205.1 Dicyrtoma fusca | reverse complement strand
CAGCAACAACAACAACAACAGCAGCAGCAGCAACAGCAGCAGCAACAACAACAGCAGCAGCAGCAACAACAACCACAAACGAATGAAATTGACCAAAGCCAAAGCCAACAGAATGTCCAGCAGTTACAGCAGCAGTCACAACAACAACAGACAACGAACGAAATCGATCAAAGCCAGGGCCAGCAAAGCAAATGGACACCATATAACAATAATAATTCCGAAAATTCCAAGCAACAACAGCAGCAGCCCCAAGCTCAAGTACCCACACAAAATGTTATCCAACAAAATGGCTACCAAGTCCAAGGTGTTGCTCCAAGCCAACCCCCTCAAAATTTGTACGTACTTCAAAGACCGCAAGCTCAGCAGTTCCAACAACAACCACAACAATATCAACCTTTAGCACCGACAGCCCAGCAACCGCTCGCAACCATTACTTTCCAACAACCGCAAATACAACTTCCAATTGTAGTGGAATCCCATACTACCCATTCAGTCCCAGTTGTAACTCCATCCCCACAATTATTTATCCAGCAACAACAACAGCAGCAGCAGGTTCAATTCTTTCCGACTCCAAATCAACAAGCTCCACAGATCCCAGCTCCCTTCCAACCTTCTGGTCTTTACGCCCCTCCGACTCTGAACCATCATGTCAACCTCATCCAACCCCAGTCCAGTGTCCTTTCAAATGCAGTTCAACTTCCACGTATACCAACAGGAGTGCAATTGCCAGTCAATCCCTTTGGACCTTCTAGAATAACGGAGCACCCAGAAATAATCCCAGCTATCCCAGTTCATTCTCAAACTATCATTGAACGACGACCCATTCAACCTCAGAATCTACATAATAACGCCCCTGCATTCATTCCTCAACAATTCCATTTCCAACCCATTGCTGCTCCAGCTCAAATTTATGCTCAGCACCAACAACCCCGATTCCCGCCTAATCAAGGTGGCTACGGGCAAAATCAACTGGAATTTCAAAATCAACAGCGAAATCCCAAACAGCATGGGAATCTTTTTGAAGTCCAGCCTGCCCGTACACAGCAAATCAACGTTCAATTTCCCCAACAACAGGCTTTGGCTTCCCAGAATAACTTAAGACAGGGCGGCTACAACTACCCACAGCAACAACAGCAACAACAGCAACAAAAGCAGCAACAACAGCAACAAAAGCAGCAACAACACAACTCATTTAATCAACATCAGAATCAACAGCAACAACAAAGAGGCTACCCACAGGGGACCCATTACAATGGAAACAGTCCTCAGCCTCAAGCAAGTGTTACAGGCTATCGGAATGGGGGCGCTGTAGTAAATGGGCAAAAATTAAACATGTTCAATCCTCACGAAGGAACGATAGCCCCTCACCAACAGAGTCACCAACAAAATCATCAGCAGCACATTCAAAATTTTATCAACCAGCAACAGCAGCAAGTTCAAAATTCTCAACCGTCACATAATTTAAATAATAATAATAATGTACGTCACGTTGGCCAAGGTTACGGCCAAAATAATAATGCAGTTGTGCCGCCTCATCGGATAGAGCCTCACTCAGCATCCTCCAACAGTTATCCAGCACATCAGTCAAGTCCAAATAGGAACCCCGCAGGTGGTTACGGAACAGGAACGGGTTCCCAATTAGAAATGGCGAATGAGCAAGTTGCCTACTCAAATTATGAAGTATTTTACCCAGGAAAAGATAAATCGTTAGGTGTTAAATTAACTTACGATTTTGCAGAATAAAATCAACTAAGTTAGTGCGAAAAGTTAACTACTACCGTACCAAGTAATTAACTAAATTTCACATACCACGCAATGTGCAATAACATAATACATGAAAATAATTTGTAAGTTATTTTTATAGCTGTTTTGCTGTTTTACTGTAGCAATTTATAATTATATTTTATACATGATCCTGTATTGACTAATGATACACGAAGAAATGCAAGATTTTTTTACTAAATTGTAAATAAGGACTTACATACCTAATGACCTGTACAAGTTGTTTGCAAAGTTGTACTCTGAATCTGAAAGAGAGTTTCTTTTAGTAGGTAATATTTGTGCCATTTTGGGTGACGAAATCGGCACTTATCATTTAGGAGGAATCGTGGTCAGTTCAGCAGATGTGAGTAAAATGAGGCTCTTGTACTTATTTAATGAGAATGAAAGTTCTGTGGTGTGTTGAGTACTGCTAGGCAATTATGAATAATTAGGAACGAATGGTTTGTGATGACAGTATTTTTATATTTGTATTATGAATTAGTTAATTTTTTTATTACCAAAGTGCTGGTTAGTCCAATTTAAGGTTAAAGTAAGTACTTACATTAGTTACATAGTTATGAAATGTATTAATTTCTTATGCCGCGGGTCGTACTGTGCTTATGTACATAGTATGGCTGACTATACTATATAGCTACTAATCGTCATCATTCAAAAATATCTTTAGTATTAAACAAAGATGCAATTTACGTGACAAAAAAGTTTGATTTCTTCGGCTAAATCAATGCTCACTAGGTTTTTTGTTCTTTGCACGATGCGGTGTTTCCCTTAATTAGTATTAGTAGCCACATCGCGTAGGTATATTGCCTTTGTTTCAGTATTTACTATTTGTACCTACTATGGAGTTGTTTTGACATTTTATGAAATGTTTTGCCCCTGTTAACCCATCCCTCGAAAACAACCCCACTTCTACCTACAGATAATATGTATTGTATTAAAATGAAATATATATAAATCGAAGGATCTTGCATTGTTGTACTTATAACTTAGCGAATAATGACTTTCACTTTGTATAGTTTTATATTAAATAAACGTTTCTTCAGCTACTTTTGGCTGCCTGTAATAATCTGTACTAAAGTATGTATAAGTACCTACCTAATTTAGTGGAGCGTCACTTTGTAGTTGCGAAACTTAAATGTCGTTTTTTACTATGCGTAATTTTACAACGACGGCAATGTTTTTTAGTTTTAAAAACCATTTTCTAGTTTTCCTTCCGAAATCGTGTTTAGTTTTTATAAGTATGTAAAATGTAAACGTTAGAAAAACTATCTGTATTATAGTTTTCTAAAATTGAATGAATGAATGTCTCTAACGTTTCTATATGTTAAATTTATGAAAGGGTTGAAGAGGTTTTGTACTCAGTCGTGAAGTACACACGTCCCATAAAATGTATTTTACAAATGTGTCATATTTTTGTACGAGAATATCTGTTAAACCATTAAAGAATGAAAAAAAAATAATAAATTCCGTACGGACTTTTTTTTTCTGACTTCGTTTGTTAGATACATCAAGTTTACTTCAAGTTCAAGTCATAATGTCATTCATAGGGAAAACGCCATGCTTTAAACCATTTGCTTTTTCTTTTCTTTTTGACCCGGTCGGGAAAGTCATTTAAAGACAAAATATAAGTCCATCACTTGAATTTATTAGCTAATATAAGATAAAATCATTTTACAATTTACAATAATCATAAATACATTTATGGATATATGTATATATCATTGCTTTATTCTGCATTTTTGAAGAGACCATTATCACAACAGAAATATTTCAAACATTTCAGCCTCAATTTTGTTAAGTAGTTGAAATATTTCTAGTGTAATGCCGGCATAGAGTCCCCAGGATTCAAGTATAATTATTACAACTACATAATATTTAACTGTTTTTTTATATGACTAATGTACTAATACTATACATTATTTCATTTATACATCGAAATTGAAGAATACATTTTATTTACATCTTCTAGCAGCTACAGTTTCTGCACCAATAACATAATTTTTACGATTTACATTTCTATTCTCGGCATTACCCATTTATGTATGTCTACCTACAACTAGTCACTAAATCAAATCATCAAGAGGACAAGGTGGGTTTACATAGATTTCGGTTGGCTATGCTTACAACGGTAGGTACACCGTTTTTATCTCAATTCTAATTCTAGTCAACTAATGTAATTACGTAACATTTAATGTATGTCTAATATTACATTATATTCTTGTACCTACTTCACAACAGGTCAGTGCGAGCAGTGCGGTGGTGGAGCAGATCTCTCGAGTAATTCACTATCCAGTAACCAGTGTTTCCAAGTGTAAAAATCTGCAGAAATTATTTCCAAAACACAGTCATCTACAACACATCAAAGTTGAGACTAGTCCATATTATTTTATACATACAACATTTGAGTGAGTGCCTTCTTTCTGTCTCTCATATATATTTTGTGGGGACTGACTGAGACAATTTACAATCTTAGCCTCCGTGAGTCTAACAATAAAACATTTAACATAAATGCATATAGTACTCTAGCAAACTTTGTGAAAGTCAAAAGCTTCTGCTGGTAACTATGTACGTAATTGTCTAATTGTATTTATATAACTGTATTTAATAAGTAAACAGACACCACAGATTATATTTAGTATACACTACATTGTACGTGGTAATGCTAAATACATTTTTATGGAGGTTGGAATGATTCAAAGGGCTTCTAGGTACGTAAGTAGATGCTAGTAACTATGGCTACATATCCTTTATATATACTATGAAGTACTATCTTTAATGTTAAAATGTATTCCATTACTTTTTCCATTTAAAACATTTATATTCACTGTAACATTTTCCCATTCCATTGCTATCGGTGTCGGTTGTGAATTCACCTTGCTAATCATTTTTTTTTTGGTATTTTAATTTTATAACTTTTCTGGCTACGTAGTGATTTGATGTTTTTTTTTTCATTTTGCATAAACTATGTATGTGTAATGTGTATATATTTCTTTGTAAGTCAGTTTTAAACGTTCCATCTTTATTTATCTAACTACACCTACATTATATATTTCGACGAATGTACTGTATGTATATGTCTTCCTCGTTTCATTTCAGTATTTATTTTCTTAATTACTGTGTTGTAGTGTATCATAGTTATACTGTCATGGCCCAGGCAGGCTCTTTTACTTTTCTGTCCTTTTCTATGAGATCTTTCTTCAAGCTGAAGCGTGTATAATATATATAATTATGTCTGGAGAATTAAACTTTATTTGCAAAGAGCAGAGCAAGGGTTAGTTGAAAGTTTAAGGTTACTCAGAGTTTTAAATAAATCAAGTGATTAGTATTATTGATTTTTCAACTGAATTATAATAATTATTACATCTACGGAGCTGTCAATGCAATGTCTATAAATTTTGCCAATTACCAATGTCAAACTCCAGCTCTAATTTATTATTACAGGATTTTTCTCATTCTAATTCTAGGTATGTATACACGTACTTCCATAACTGCTATTACTGTCATTTCTTGTCGTCGAATCGTGCACAGCACATCCCTCTTTTGTGTATATCACTTACATATAATATAATGTTCTATTTTTATAATCCCCATAGACTCACTATGTACTTATTTGGCTTCCATTATTCAGTAATTTTACATTTCATCATCTTATGATTTATGAATCATCAAAAATATTCAGTGTCAATTTTTACTAAACGTGGACAAATGATAACATTCAGTTTTAGGTACAAATTAAGCAAGCTACATGCTTTTGATTTTGGTTAAGGTTGTTTCATAATCTCATTCTGTCCTTAGGTAACAAGGTAGGTATTCATTGCCTATACTTTGATGCTGGTCACGTACTCATAATCGGCATCGCGGTGTCTGTGCTGTTACTTCACTGCTACTCGTATAGGTAGTCACAAAAATTGGAAACTGATCACGTGAAATTAAAATTTATCCAAACAAAATCCAGGATAAATCGGGATAATTATACATAGTTTATAGATAAGTGGTAACAACTAATAGTTTTACACGGATGTACAAAAAAATGAAAACGTTTTAAAGGTCTTGATTCGTAAACTTGTAGAAATCTATCTCGTTCATTCATACAGTCTAAATGTCATGTCATCGTCCGTGCCCTCCATGTTGGATTTAATTTCGTATGTACGTTTTGGTACGAGGACCTTATTTGGGTGGCTACAACTTGATTTTAATAGCATCTCTTAGCTTTTCAACTGCCAACTACATACATGTACATAATAATTGGGTATGTGCGATTATTTTAGCACAATTAGCAAAATGGGAGTAGGTAATAACTCATTGATTGATTGAAACAGAATTAACAGACAGAATCGGATGGTCTTGAATCACGTGTAATACCGTACAACCTGAGTTGCTATCTGCATATATATTTAGCGTCTTTGAGTGATTTAAACTTGTCTGTCCCGTCATAATTATTCAGTGAAATAAATTGAAGAAATGAAAGTCCAAAGCTTAAAGTCCGTTTGAAATGAAGGTGAGTCCGATGCGGAATTAAATCATAATGGTACAATAGTAATGCTAATAAAATGTGGAATGTTTTCCAGTGCTCAGGAGTGGTAAATGTATGGATATGTAGTGTGAAACATATTTAATGGCAGGAAAGTAGAAAAAAAAATGAATGTAAAATCTATTAGTTATTTAATTTAAAAATTAAAAAACACACGGGCTCCTCTGTATAGGGGCTAGTAGTATAGTAGTAATAATAATAATACGTTGACATGGAATGACTTGGGCAGAGGCAGTAAATTAAAACAATCACATAAATATAAATAACACAGACACACACATTTAGTACACTGTCTCTATTAATTAAATAATTATGTTAACTAATAACTAAGAGTGTAAAATAAGCCGGGCAGTCCACAAACAACGTGAACATGCGGAATACAGAAAGTATGCTTCTATAACAAAGCAATCTATACAAAAAAAAGTACTGTATCGACAGAGATAAACCAGAAAACGGAAATTCGATTATCATTCTATCAACTATAAAGTACAACTACAACAGTGACAATACGAACTAGTCCATATACCTACATTTCCTTTTCTCCTACACGTATTAACTGTACAGTAAAATGTAAAATAGTTAAAACATAAAATATTAAATTAATAATACAGGTTGGTTTCAGGAAAATCATCGATCATTATAAAACTCCCATTTATTTTAATTTAAACAAAATTTTATAGGATTAGATTCAATGTGTAAGATTTGCTAATGACGGTCAAAGCATCCATCCGTATGTAGTTATCGTTTATAAACCCAAAGCTATCCGATGAATCAGATCCTATTTTTCGCGCTCCCTAGTTCATCTCACTACTCTTCTCAAGTCTTCTTCTTCTGGGCTTGACTCTTCCCTTTGTGCTTTGATTGTAGGAATGTACAGTGTAATTGGAAGAGCAGAACATATTCTTTGGTAGCAAAACTAAATGATCTTCAGCTCATGGAAAATAATTTGTTCATGAAAATATACGAGTGGGAGGGGGATGTTGAAGATGATAATGATGATATTGTGTATGTCATATAATGTCAGATGTCTCCTGCTGTGAATTGCCTGGTTGTTTATCGCCGTCTCCCAATATTTTTCAGTATCTCCGCGTTGGCCATGATTTGATTCTGGGACTTGATCATCCGCCTTCGGGCAATTTCAAGAAGTAGACGCTGTCTCAGGACATCCAGAGGATTCACTATCGACAGTGAGGGACCCGCATTTCGCTTTTTCCTCTGAAATTATAAAAATACAAACCATTCGTCAGATATTGTACAGAGACACATTTTTTGGCAGGATTCGCATACACATACATGGCCCAGTCTTAATGAAGTGAAGCTCAAACCTCTCAACCTAACGAAGTCATTTAAAGCTTCTATAACCCATGTCTATATTTATGAGAATGCATCATTTCTAATCGTAAGCAGTGGCAAACTACATATTTGATTTAGTAATTATTTACTACAAAACCTAATGAGTGCTAGCCAGATTGGATTTTCTTTAGTTTTACTAAATCCATAAACTTCCATACATTTGCAAGAAAGACGAATAATCACAATACTGATTGACTTTCAATGTAATGGTGAAAAGGGGACGCACATGTGATACGTACGATTTATTCAATTCAGCTAAGTTTCATGGGAAATGATTTGGGGCCATTTTATTTGCAGCAAGTAGCACTAATCCAAGAAAGACGTGAATTGTGTGTTGATTATATGTTGTGTTGTGTAATTACAAGTGGAAATTGAGGAAGCTTCATTTTGCATTGGTTCATTTCATCATTTTGAATTCCGCTAAGACTCGGGAAAGGAAGAGCATTTTGTCATTCAGTAATTACGGTGGTGTTCTGTAGGCGTTCTAACATGTACATATGCATCTAAACAGTGTTTTTTTTATTCTGAAGATGCGTACAGTGCAGTGCCATGGCAGTATGCTTACTCCGCTATTTCAACACCAGTCAGCAGTTCAGTATAATTATATTCGCCTCAAACCGAGTACATTTCTCTCATTAGAATTCAGAATCTTCTAGCTTTTAGCTCAATTAACAACTTTGCTGATGTCTGTAGCGCACGTCGGGGTTTCCTTGTGGTTACGTTAACCGTGAAAAAGCAACAGCATTTTTATAGATAGCACTGCCCACGGACATATGGAGAGTGGTGTGAAGCAACGGAGTCAAGCAAAAAATAACGCCTACTCATCATTATTCCTCATTGTGCCCACGTTTTGATGTGATATTCTTTCGTATATTCTTATGCTCGGTGAAACGTTTCACCACCCTCAAACAACATTTAAGGGAAAATAATGAAGTGGTTCTTTATACGAAATGCTTTACTGCTTTTTATAAAAGTATACTCTCCCTACCTCTGAGGACAGGCCTAGAGATTTAGTGATGCTTTCAAAATTGTCGTCTCTTTCTCCCACGCGAACTAGTTTCTCCTTAATTGAATTCTTTTGTGCAATTTGTGAAAATCTAACGATATTTTTACTCATGGTTAGTGGGTATTACAAGGACTTGGTTTTATGAATTTACTTGTCAAATCAATACTTCAAAATCCTTTGAATTCCGAGGTATGCATACAGATCCAGATACTTAATTTTATTTTTGAATCTTTTTGCCCCTTTTGACTTTCACTGAGAGATTTCCTCGTACTTTAAGCCACTATGCATTCACTCATTCAGGCCGTTTTCCAGTATCTACAGATAATAATGTACAAACTTCAAATTTATCGTTAGTGCAATCATGGTTACTTATACTTTTATCATTGAACAGGTCTCGCAAAAACGTTTCGTTAAAATCTTCTAGAACCCACATGAAATGTACAGTGAAAGTGCATGTAAATGGAAACGAATCAACTATTAAAGGAAGATTAAAGAAGTCACTTTTGCTAAAAGGGATTTCGTGCGATATCAAATCCAAGATAAAACTAATGCCTCATATCACAATCATAATTGAGTCTGCTACTTCAATTAGTCACCAGATTGATCGCGATCGCGAGGTGATTTGTGATAATTTTTTGCATCAATTGAAAGTGTCGACTCGAGCACTTTACTTTGCTTTGTCGAGCAAAGAGCATCCTTGCACTACTGTTGACTGTACAAAAGCGTTGCTTAAACATTTTTAAATGGAATTATAAGACTAATTAGGCTCAAATGTTGGATGAGGATTGACAAATTTCTATCGCTTTCTACTATTCTACTCCGGCTTTACTCAGGTTGCAGTTATAAATCATTTTCCTCAGTCCTTGGGTTATTCCATGTTCCATTAGCACTAGCCTTTGAAAATCTAATCCAGCTTGCAGTGAGATTGACTTCCTTGTGATAATAATTTAAATCCAATCCATTTTGCACCAACTTAAAACCTCTCTTGATACATGCACCGGATTAAATGGCACAATAAACAAAATGTCCAGCCCAATTACTGGCGTCATCGTACATAACTGCAAACGGAGAGGTCGAGACTACCCCGTTGCACGTTGGCATGTTCATGCGTCACTGACGAAGAGTGATTAGCAATCTATTACCCAGGAAAGCAAAAGCCCATGTCTGGATCCAGGATTCAGAGGACAGATATCTCTTCCACAGGTATGCCAATGAGCTCCTATTTATGTACAACAAGTGAACAGCAGACCGACTCAGCTACACCGACTCAAATTGATTGTAAACACGCTGGAATTTGTAATCATTTCAGATTGTAGGAGTTGAATCCCTGGTAAAATGAAAGGTACAGACACACCAGAAAACAATGCAAAATATCTGTTATGTACCGAAGGAAAGACAGGCTGCATAACCCTTTATCGGTTTCATTAGTGGCGATTTAAGTAGCGCAGAAGCGTGGTTCCTTTGAATTGGAGTTATTTGGGAGAAATAGAGAAAGAACAAAACAACGGAAGCGAGGAGCCTCAGACGAATTTTCCGATTCGGATTCCGACAATTTGTTTTTGTTGCTGTAAAATTATTTAATTGGAAAATTGTAAATGAATCATAAAAGCTATGTGCTGTATAGATTGAATATACCTACCTACATAACATGTGGCGGAACACAAACACATTTCAAGAAATCGCTCATTTCGCACAATTGTTGTTGTAATATTGATTAGCTACTGACTAAGAACAAAGACTATAACACAGCCGTTGTATGGGTTTGGCATGGCTGTAGACTAATGGCAATGCCGAAGGTGTAAGACCAACTGACAGACTGACTGGGGCAGGAGAGTGTAATTGAAACAATAATGAATGAAATCAATTAAAGAGAGTATTGTGCCGAAGGGAGGAAGTATAAATTCTCACCTGTTGAATTGTGGATGTCGGTCGTGACGATGCCCATTCATTCAAGACGTACACATGTGGATCAATTACAGTTTCCCAGTCTCTCCCTATCGAGTCATCTTCATTCTGAAAGAAACAATTCAAATAATTTATTTTATTTAATTATTTTTCACGAGCTAACATTTAGAGTTCACTCTCCTCTATACCCAAAATACCCATAGACATTAGTTTCATTCACTGGAACCAAGCACACACAAATATGTATATATACGGGCAGTACCTAGATGTTTTCGACAGACCAGACTCGAAGACAGCCGTATTAATTAGTTTCAGTCTACAGGGTTAGGCTAGCCCTTTCAACTGTCAGATAGAAATAATAATTTTTGAACTCAATTAAAATTGTCTGCGCTTTCCATCCTTTCCAGCGCGAGCGCGCGTTTTTGGCAGCTACATTTAAAAGTGCGGCAGCTGCACACACAGGAAATAAGTTCTTGCAACGTTGCAACCAGTGGGCCAATGCTGCCCTAGTCTAGCCTGGCTTGACTAAATGACTATGTCTTGACTAGACTTTTCGGCTTTTTTCGGTCGCTTGACTTGACTAGACTAGATCAGCTGACTTTCAAAACTTGTGACTTTACTAGACTAGACTAGCAAGAGGCGCAGAAAAAAATGACTAGACTAGGCTAGACTAGCCACGGTTCTTTCCATGTTAAGGGGTAGCTGATTAGTTGACTAGACTAGACTTGACTAAGGTAGTTTTCGTGTTGACTAGACTAGACTAGACAGGCCTCGAAAACAGTGTGACTTGACTAGACTAGACTAGCAAACATTTTGGAACTTGCAACACTTTCAACCGTCGAGAAGCTGATTTCGAAGCAATGTTTAACAAGTTGTGAACCAACAGGTGACAGGTGATAGGAAGCTCGAAGGAAATCGTTAAGACGTTTCAGATAACGATAATTAAATTGAAGGATAAATCGTAGGGATTGCCCCCTGAGAATCTTTCTGTTATGATTCACCTGTCCCCGTCTAATTATCTTCGTATAAGTATGACCTACTATTTAACTATTTACTTTAGCTCGATATTGTGTACAATACAGGTTGAAGGGTTGAACTATATGCTTCAAAATATCGTAGTAAAAGTGAATTCGGTTTTAGGTTTGGTTTGCCGTTGTCAATGCTGTCATTCCTTTTGCCACTAGCAGTCCATAGTCCATTCCTGATGGTTCTGTGTCTGCCGTATGTCAAACCGATGTGATAGTGCTTCTAATGGATTTTGCCTAGGTTAAATTAATTCTGGACCGCCTTCTGGAACCTCGTATAGAGGCATAGAGCCGCCGTCGTGAGGTAATTAATTATATATCATTTTATATTATATAAATACTTGTGCCTACCAATGTTGAATGTACTTGCATCATATCCACGGTCACAGTGTGCAGAATTAACCCAGCTGCAATCGAATTACCTGTGTGTGCAAGTTTCTCCCTACCTTTCCTTAATTCTCTTCGCCGAGCTTTTAAATAATCTTGCGAAAATAATTTTTGCTACAAGTCAATTAAAGTTAACGCATGGGATAACTTAATTACGCTTCTAAGTCGCCTTCGTTTTGATATGGCGTGGCCGTGGCGCGTTCTAACCCTTGTAGCTTTTGTAAGTTGTAAGTGAGTATCAAACTTAAATTAGATTACCAATGTAGGTATATAGAAATTAAAAATGTCCACTTAATATTAGAACCAGCATTATCAACTTACGCTAACTTACAACTAACTTCGTAGGTGCTTGAAAACTATGTAATCTAAAATGAAAGTTGAGGCTAACTTTGCTGGATAAATATAATTATTACAGATAATGTATCGTGGCTCCATAGCAGGAAGCAAGTGGGAACGGGAAGAAGCCATGTTGGATTTGGATTCTAGGATTTACGTAATGGTTATGGTAAAAGGAGATCATGTAGACTGTAGACACGAGGCGATTGAAACATTTTCGACACAGATTTGCACTCCTTTGTGAGCTCCTGTTAGTGCCACTTTCAGTCTCCCACATAAAAGATCAAGATGAATATGCATCCGTAATTACAGAGTAACTGAAGAGGCATCAGCATCAGTTGAACGGGTAAAGATGAGCCGATATCTCACCACGAAGAGATAGAATTAAAGTATCGATATCGATAGCGGACCACTAGTACTAGGAACTAGGAGACGTCGTCAATAATGCTTTCAACGGCTTTTAGCGTCACTCACAAATTATTCTGTTGTGACTCACTCTCTTTGTGAAAGATGAGACGCCCTATAGTTTTGTGGGTACTTGTGAGTGGGAACGACGTAATTAAATGTTAACCGTGAACATTCAAATCTCGATGAATTTCTACTTTCTACTTAGCCCTATTTTATGAAGTTTTGTGAGAGCATTTCAGTCGTTTTAAATCCTACCTTTTCCCAGGCCTACTTATGAGTATCTATAGTTTCGCCAAAAACTCCATAAAGCTGTTAAATATGAGCCCGTTAAGTACCGGTGTCATACTGACTTCCCACTTTCAACCTTTGACACAAACTTCTAGGTGGCTGTAAACTACCCTTAGCATTAGCATTTTTTTACTGGAAATGTGAAAGTTTTACAACTTGACGTAAGCATCTTCCTATCAGTATTGGTAGAAATATGGTAGCCAGGCATATTAAAGAAGGTCGAATAATGTAGGCGTAGGCGGCCACTTTAGCTTTGACAAAGTATCAGAAACGACAAAGAAAAAGTGATCGTAAATGGGTGACTTTAACTATTAACTAAATAAAATACTGCATAATTGGCTGTTGTATTATGCATAGCCATGTAACACATTGACTTGTCTATTTACTTAGCCATTTCGGCTAAAAATTAGAGCTTTCAGATCTTTTAATTACATGCTGATCTCATTTGTTGTGCAGAGTGCTAGACCAAAACTAACAGGGTAAGAGGAATTGCCGAAAGAAGGATTATGTATATTAAATTTATTGTAATGCATGACTTGCGTCACATTTTACAAGAAAACGACAGATTTGGCAAAGCGGTTTTTAAAGCACCAGTATTAAGATTCTGTTAAATCCGTGCCGACGATGAGTTATGTATTCCAATCTAATGGTGTCTAACCTCGCAGCAGTCCAATTTGGTGAGAAAAGAACACTTTTCTAAGATTCTGAGTGTGAATTAACGGATTTGAATCCAATTATTGTCTACTAAGTAGGAGCTGGGAGAGTGCCCGAGGATATATCTTGGGATAACTTGGGATTTAATGCAATTAAAATTTATTCTTCACAATATGATTTTTTTTTCTCCAAAGTTTAGCAGGAAGCTAATGCAGCACGTTTCCAGAAAAAAGGCTTTTGAATAAGAAACACCCAGCGCTTTCATTTCTATCATCAGTGACGTCAAGACACCACGCTGAAGTCAAAGAATTCCAAACGATTGTTAGGTACTGAATAATTAATATGGGAACTTTTCTTTCCCTTTTACTTTTTCACTATGTATGAGTTGGTTTACTAAAAATTGTCACTTGAAATTTTTACTTAAGAGCGCTATCCAACACTTGCAAGAAGTGACATTAGGATGCTCGCATCGTGAAGATTAGGATTCTGCATTAGGTGACCGCAAGCGGAAGATAAAAGTGAAGTAGTTGGAATTTATAATTCCGATTCGGATTTCCATTCGGCTAATGAGATCAACTCTAGCATTGAAAAAATGATCAAAAAAGCTTTTCAACATGGACGTCCATCTCATCCAACATCTGGTGCAGAAGAAATGGGCGTAGGTACGTATTTATTCCTTACTACAGAATTCTTATGAACTTCGTAAAAATTTTACTCACTGCCTTCATCTCTCTCGCTATTTTTCCTTGTGGGTTTCGTTGGCTAATTCTGAGACACGTACCCGTGTTTTACATGATGGTATGCGGTTTGTGGCATGTACAAAGTTATTTAAAAGAATTGCCCACAAATTCCGCATGACTAGCTATATTCGTGGAAGTAGACTAGAATGGACGAATGGGTAGGGAAGTTGGGATGCTAAAGACGGAAGGAGAGTCGTGAGCCGTGAAATCGGAAAAGCACAAGCAACTCATCCCTTTTCTCTTGATCCTCTTACAAAGAGCCGGTATACAGAAGATATTAACTTGTTATACATGCCTTCTTACCTGTAATTCTTCTAAACTAAAAAAAATACCGTAGAAGTCGTAATACTTTATTTTTCCACCGAAATTGCTTCATACTTTATAGGAGGTTGAATACTACATCGAAGGAGATGTAAGAAAATGCTGAAACAACTTTTGAGAAACTTCAAGTCAAGTCTAATCCATCCGAATCATCTCCACTGTCAACAAAGGTCGGACTTTAATGCTTCACCTGAACAAATATCCCATCGGGCTATTCAATTTGTTCTCAACAGAACTTCCCGGTATTTTAGCACTGTATTACTGTAAGCAGAACCTGATGTGGAAAGGTGCAATAATATACCTAGGCAAATAGCTGATCTATAGGTATAGCTGCTGCACCAGATTAAAAAATCCGGTAGACAGGTAATTTGATGCAAAGCACATCATTCTTTCCCTCATCTTTCTCCTTTAAAGTGCTGTTCGTAGAAAAATTGGGAATTCTTTAAAAGTAAAGGCAAAGTTAATCGTAAGTACCTCCGTATCTGTTGCCTGATCTGTTGCCTGTGTGCATATAAATCGGCAGTACTGGCACACTGGCAGGTACGGACTACACCACTGTATATATCTGTGTACGAGTGTGTTAGTAGCGTGTATTCTGTGTAAATAAATAATGTTTCCCCAACATATGGATCAGCGTTTTCAAAGGTCTACTAGTATGTCTATGGTAGGTACCTAGGTAGGCAGGTGTATGTACATACTCCCTGGATTCCACGGTATGGATAGCCTACAAGTGCCGACATAGATTGCGTCAATACAGAAAATTTATGCTCGCTCGTGTTCAATTATACAGCCTGTACACTATGCTGTATATGTAGCACTAAATAACTTGCATGGCGGATATACATACTGTTTATCTACCAACAACAGCCAAGGAGCAGGAGTTGAGGAAAAAGTTTCAATTATCTCCACACTTGCTTTCTATTTTCTACGAAATGCCTATTGTGAATGCCTGAGTTTGTGGGGCAAAGTGAAGGCCACACCATTTCCCCATCCATTCTACCCACACATGTAAATTGCATTTGCCAATTGACTGTAATTTGTACTGAAAACGACTGCGTGCCGCTCTGTAGGCTAATCAGGATCTGAGCAGGTCACGTTAAAGGAATTCCGATAATACTAACAAATGCGGCTCGTAGAATTAATTACGGATTTTTTAATTGTTTGCTACAGTGCTGTGTCTGCACTCTGTATAGTTGGTCTTCAGAACACTTATCGACTTGAAGTTCATGAGCAGCACGTTTCCTGGTTTAATTAAATTAATGTAGCGGAAATGATGTATGTTTAATTGCACCTGCTAATTGCTTGGATTATGTGCTAATCCATCCACTGATCGTGGCTACTATCGCCCTGGGTGACTGCGTACCTGCTGTGTCGAAATGAGCAATGTGGTTTCCGTCATTCAAAATTAAATTCCTAGAAAGTCAGGGTGGAATAAGTTGAAATCTAGCAGAGTTTAAAATGAATAATAAAATTAAGAGGGATGAAGTACAGATAAGCAGCTGGTTTAAAAACATTTATATAGATAGCTGTTGCAATTAAAAATGAAGTACAACTATTTGGGAAATATAAGATCCTGAGAAAATTCTGCTTCCGTTGGCAAGATCCCTCTTAATTATGCAGTGCGTAGAGATTAAGTAGTGAATGGTTATTTACCTGTGAGTTGATGGGGTAGTCTGAGTCAGATGTGGACGAGGCCATAAACTCCGGATCTTGTTGAAGGAGTTTGGGTAAATAAAGTTGACCCTGTTGGACAAGCTGGTATTGATTGGGCTGTAGATTTGTCAGTTGCTGGTTTGAGTCTCGATGAGTTCCAACTCGGTCACTGCCCATGGCATTCCCATCAACAGGTAGACTCTGAGCCATGGAGACGAGGGTGAGAAGGAAAAGGATCGTTGCAAATTTTGAAGTCCATTTGCAGAGATTTGTTGGTTTGACTCCTCCGTCCACTCCACTTCTCCCTTGTCTGAGCCTTCTTCTGCTTTCACTTGAAGTCTCCGTCATTGTTGCGTCTTCTTCTCTGACTACTATGACAGCTCTTTCCTTCTGCTCCCACTGATCAAATAGGGGAAGCATTGAAGTACAGATCGAACGAACGGAAATCTGACTAACTTGATTTCCTTTACTACTGCACTTTACAGATAGTTTCTGTGTATTTTCTCTCTCTTGGAAACACTGTAAAATTAAAATTAAATTGAATTTTAACAACTTTCGAAATTTCAAAAGGTTGATTTTAACTTTGGCGTTAAGTCTCTATTTAAATCTGTTGGCTAGATTTGATGTTGTAGTGTTGGGTTTGAGCTAAACTTGAATGAATAAATTTTCTCCACTGACTGGAAGAGTAAAGCTTATGCACAAGTTTTCCGTTGTAAGTCTGATTTGACACTGTCCTCCATGAAGGGAAGCACCTGGGTAGGAAAAGCAACTGATTGCATCAGCTCAGAGCTCTTTGCCACTGACTTGTATTGGTTCCAAAGACCGGCCATGTACCGACTTGTGGCTCAAGCAATGTCAATGTCAGTCATCTCATGCTTGTCTATAGTTGTTCTATAGTAGTATACCTTTTTATTTTATCTCTCTACTTTACTTTCTTATGTAACTACCACACTACCACCGTAAGTGTACTAGGTGTATGTATATACTTGACTGACAATATAGTGTAGCGGATCTGTCGTATTACATATACATATGGGCAAACTCTTATATGTAGATGTAACCAAAATGTTGACGTTTTCAGATAAATCGAGTCCTTTAATGGCAATTACCAAGAATGAATGTATTAGTCAACAGCTGGATTTTAATTCTTGGACAGAATACAGAATGATGGAGATGTTTTGAGAGGCACATGACTCTAATTGCTTAATTAAGGTTGCATTCTGTTCTCTTAAACCAAAAGTTCTCAAGAACTTTGGGTTTTTCTCTTGTGCCTCCTGACATTATTGTACTCATACGTATTGTGCGTATGTCATTCTTGGGTGGGAATGAGGCTATTGCCATTGTAAACTTGTGAATTAATTACCTCACTAATTAATTTTTGACAGTTTGGCATTCGAAATGGGAACAAAAGCCTTTAGGTCCTATGGGAATCTGGGGCTGACAGTGGATGAACCCCAGTCAGTTCTTGAAGAGGTGTAAATAAATAAATACATAAATAAATAAATGATATTTACAGATTATGGTACCGATAGGTAGTGTTACGTACTTTACAGCACTATACCCCATGATTTACTATGTACTATGTACTGATTTACTTGTAGCGGTAGCATTTTTTTTTTTAGTACATACTGTGCAGCTACTTCACAGACAGCAGCATGAGAGCCACTCGTATCTGCATTCTGCGAACGGTTGACCGGTTGACTTTGGACTTGAATCCGTAGTTCAGTTCAAAAGTTACGAGTATGATAAAACAAGGCTTTCAGCTAATTATGTATTTGTACACACATTTATCTATAAATACGAATGCATAACAAATTGTACAGTCTTTTCACGCATGCATATTATTGTACTACGTAATTTTACTCCACAGCCTCGCGCATTTTTTTTTACCTACAATTAAAAAAAACGTAAAGTTACATCGTATACGGTACGCAGTTAGTTGACTGTGTCACTCAGTAATGTGCTTTATGGATTGCATTAGTAATTTAGTTTTCCTACTAAAAGCTAAAGCTCTCAGTTAGTATTAAAAGAATTGAACTCTAAAGTCTAAAGATACAACTGACCACGTGAAGACGGCATGGAAGTCATCATCACTTTGAATTTGTGGTTTTTTGATGACGACTAATGAGTGACCTTTAACCCCACCGTCTGCCAACATGCATAGCCACGGCGCTATGTATTGAGCTCTATGTGTGAATGTGAATGCTTGGGTATGGATTACGGATGGATGGTGTAGAGTTAATCAACTTTAAACTTGAAGTCGATTTGCATCAGTTTAGAAAGTTGTAAGTTGGGAGAACTAACGTACCTATACCGAGAGACAAATCGGCACTATAGTAGGTAGGTACTATATGAGTGGTGATGGAGATAGTGTGTCGTTTTAATAAAAAAAAAGTGTGCGGTTAATGAATGAAACGTTAATGCTAAGTGCCAGGGAAGATAAGAATTGATGTTGAACATGGGGACATAATGGGAGTTGGATGTACAGGAGCTTTATGTGACTTGTGTTTGTTGATAATCAAAGCTGACGCCGAGATTGATAGTGGTAATGAGGAGTCGCTTCTCTCTGTTTGCATACAAAAGCCCCTCTAATCTTGTACACACTCCTAGTTCATGCTGTGTATAATTATTATGTAAGGCTCCGCCATGACTGTGTACATCCTCACCACTACCACCATTGAGAGAGTCTCTCTCTCTCTCTCTCTCGATTGAACATTGTATTGTGTAGCTCTGTGACTGTGAACCTCCGAGCAAAGTCAGAGATCACATTTCCACATGCAGCACATCCTATTCCGATAAATCCATAGCCCTATCTCATCTCCCCTTCTATCTCCAAGTCATTCAATCCACACTCACTCAGTGTACAATAATTATGAAGAGCAATCTTTGTATTTATAGTATGGCATTTTTAATTATAATTTGTATTTTTTTTATGATTTGATAGGAATAATATTATGAGGTGCGAGCAAATATTTATCAAGTTATCTCAACTCAGACATAGCAGTAAAGTAACTGGATAAAAGTAGAATGAATAGGATATCTGTAATGTACACAGATACTTTACGAGCGTTTTTACGAGAACGTGCAGGTATGTACTATGTACCACAAGGAAATCTTTCCGCGATATACATAGCTTCTAGCAAAGACCGGTCCCATGGGCCATGACAGTGATAATGAAATGTGGAATGGAAACTGCTGTCGATGTAACTCCACGTGGTACTGCCGTAGAATTGACACTGCCAGCAATTAACTCTTCTACTCTATCAAATTTGATTTTAAGTCATTATTTTATATAGGTATACCTATACATCCCAATAATATAATTCTGTACATACATAAATTGACACGTACCCCAAATTCACGTGAAAGTTCAGTGAGCATTCCAAATTTCAAAGTCTTTTACCTATGTAACGTAGGTACACTGCACCAAATGACCACATCTGGATCGCATCGCATCATAAAGAAATAAGTCCATTTTTAATAGTTAAAATCGCATCATTTTGATGAGTTAGAATGTATCATAATGATGGCGTATCATCTTCATAGGATAGCGAATTAGCATGTACTAAATGTGGACCTCATCATATGAAGAGGCCACAGCCCCATCGTAATAACTACATATCAAAAACGGACTCACTTTTTCGCAAAAATGATGCGATCCAAATGGTTTTTGGTAGAGTGTACGTACATACTAGTCTCAAAATTTGGTTTGAATTAGTGGGAAAAACTATGTATGTATTTGAGAGATATTATAAGAACAAAAAAAATTTGGCATGTGATTTGAATGTGTGATTTTCGTGATCACTGGGAAATTTTTATGCTACAATCATTTGAGTACGGCGACAGGCGACAGGGTTCTAACAATAAAGTGAAGTTGTAGGATGTTAACTAAACGTCCTACTGTCATTAGACGAAGGGAATGAATACCCTACCCATGATTTCCCAGTGTGTTCAGAGATATTAGTAATCCAATTATATAAAATATGATTCATTCTGTAATTTAATCCTGTGATGTATGTATGTATGTACGTAGTTCTGAAGCAAAAGCCCAGTCTAAGGGACGACGACCGACCTTTTCTCCTCTTAGTCAGAGTCAATTCATTTTTTTTTCTATACCTACCTAATACCATAGGAAAATAATTACAGTCACATGATTATCTCTTCCACGCTAAATTCTTAACCTATAATCCTATAATCGTACTGAACGAGTACCGGGTGTACAGATGCTGTTGCTGGTGGGTTGTGAGTGGTCTTGTGACAGAGGAGCAGTGGATTGAAATTCAATTCAAAGTTGCACTAGTGTTACATCACTCTTTAGCATTTCCGACTCACGATATGGTCACACTGCATTTTATAATTGATTGGATTTTTCTATTATTAGCTTACAGCTGATACAGAAATCACTTTCTGCCATTGTGCCTGCCAAGTACCTACTGTGCCTTGCACACTACACCTGCACCATAAATGGTACTTCCTTGGGCTACTGTGTGCCAAATCTTTGGGGCAAGAATGGCGTAATTTCTACTTGCCCTGTCAGCACAATTACTTTGAGATAAAAATAAACTGTCCTTGACATCCACGAGTCACAAGGTGCAAGACTGACGTAATACTTTTATAATTATTGTGGGGTTTTTAATTTGATTCCAGCACTCTACCTTTGAAGTTCTAGAAAAAAAACCTCTTACCAAAAAATTTGCAAGAGAAAGCGGGAATTTAATTAGATCTTTCAATAAAAGATGCAATGTGCATCAAAGTAATCGTATTTTGTCTTTTAATTTTAACTGTAAGGCGGAAATGAATTTTCCAGGGGACTCTGCATCCTAATTTGTAATTTATTTCGCCCACTTGATGAAATGCAATATCCATACTTATGCAAATAGTTGGGTACCCAACATAATTCAACAAAGGGAAAGGTCACTCTGATATTATGTGAAAGTGAGGAAAAGATACTGATATTGAGAGGCCACTATACTACTACTACGCCTGAGGTTTCATTTGGTCCGAAATGAAATTTTACACATGTAATAGCATGTTTACATGTTCAAGCTCAGTGCAGTTCAATGTTCGGATTGCGGAAGTGCCTTGTAGAAGTACATACGTATGCTAATCAAGTAAATCGTTCATCTTTTGCGTTTCTGCATGACTCGCTTCACAATATCTTCTATCGTCGAAGCAGCTGTGTAGGTCAATGTTTCAGTATTTTGGATTTTGCGAATTAAATAAATTCCTAAAAAAATCCAATGACCTCTCTACATTTTCGTTCTCATCCTTCCACTAGCTTCTAGTAGATTGTAGATAAAAGGAAAAGCAGTACGAAATAAATGAATTTCAAGGAAGCGTTCATAGTGCTTGCTAATCTTGTTTTGAGTTCCAGTTGATTGTATATGGTACGCAGTTTTAGTTTCAATAAGTCAGTCAGGAAAACACTGCAAAAAACATGTGCATACAATTCAGGGTTGGTAATTAATTATATTTGACAACCTTATTGCTTTCGCAAAACAACAAATTGGAGGCGCATGCAATCCACTTCCATCGGAATCATCGTGTGGAATTTAATTTGCAATTTTAATTTGGTTGTTCCAAAGCAAGTACTTCGTTTGTACACCCATGCTCTAATTCCAAGTAATTATTGTTAGTGTCTTTGTTGTCTAAAACATGTGGGCAGGTACTGACATCAAAAGTGTGCCACAGGTGCTGTACTGCCTACTTTGTATTTATTTTTCGTTCTGAGTATTTGCTATACCAGGGATCACCCACTCGTTTACCTTTTTCAATTCTTTTTTTACTTCCAGAATACTAATTGGATGGTTTATACTTTTAAGAGTCAGTAATTAAGTCTAAGTCAAAGTAATTAACTCGGACATTATCGGATCAGGCATTTAATATTTTCAAAAGCAACACAATCTGATCAAAATAAATGCGCAACACAAAACAAATGCGTTGGGTAAACTAAAATTATTAAGGAGATTATTCATTGAAATATGTTAAGTGTATTGTTTAATTGACTGCACGTTAACGTTTTCATTCAATCACTTAAAACAAGCGAATACTTTATTAATTACTAAAATCGTTGTAAGTAAGTAACTGGGAGCGTCTGAGTCTGAAGTGGTTCGAGTAGAAACTCTGAAGCCAGCTAGACCACTTCACTTTTAAAATGAGCAAAAATCATTTTAATGAGTTCTCCTCTACGTTTTTCTTAAGCGAGTTGCAAACACACTTTCCAGTTCCCGTAACTCTTAAGAGGTCCCGTATGAATTAATTGGATGAATTTTTCGAGGATCATTAAAACTTTAAAACACGAAAAGTAAAAATAAATCATATTGTTCGCGCCGCAATTCTGTTGCGATTTCTATAAGTATAACTACAAAGTGATCTTTACAGTCTAATCTGTATAAATGTATAAAATATAAAAATACTTGTTGAATGCATCTGCCTGGAGGAAGTAAACACTATAAACTAAAACTAATATAGTAATTTTGTGTGTAATTTTAATATCTGTGCATACATCACATAATCACATCGTAAGACTGTACTAGTCATAGAATTATAATATATATAACTGTACAACATTTGGTTTTGTTGCTATCGGAGAGCGTTTAAAACTGCCGATAAATAAAACGTTATACTGAACTAGACATTTTTTTGCTGTCCAGCCACGCCAGACAGAATTTAATCTGTAGGTCAGATCGTGCATTGTATCTGTCTGTAGTATCTATTAGATTGATTCTCATTTTATTCTGTACTTCTCAATGAACTCAGAGCTCTACAGATTAGGATCCGATCTTGTCCAGTTTGAATGACCAATTGACAAATTGGCATAAAAAACTATACCGATCATTCAAATGTCATTCTATTTCTGTTTTTTTTCTCATTTCCACTTGAATATAAAAGAAGTTCTATGTATGTACACTCTGTCAGGAACGAACTTCCTCACAACAAATGTAGTGTAATCCCATACTCGTTGTCCAGTGCGATTGGCCTATTTGAGTCACTTGATTTATCAGATCATTATATAAACGTGACACACCAATATTTCCCAATCGTCTAATTATAGCAGCGGAGTGTTCCAGTTACAATCGTACATACATACCTAAAAGTTGATGCTTAGTAGGTTCTCCGACAAAGTTGCGAGATAAGCTGCACTTAAGTTTAAGCTTCTCTGAAATATTTGTTTTACATTACCTATTTAAATACTACCCACCTACACCTACTACATATAGCAATTACGGAGAAGATAGAGATATATAATTATACACAAATAGAGGAAGACTTATAGATGGGTTATGGTATTTATAATTAGATGGATTTATTATCCAATGACAACAAGGTTATCGCATTGAATCATTTTCATTAAAATTGGTATATACCTTCAAGCTCTTCCTAGCAAAGCTTAGCCTAGTACTGTAGTAGCAGTGCGTGGGACTGACTGCATTTTTTGATCACAATGAATTGAGGTAAGTCGCTTATGGATCGATGGGTCGATTAGTCGATTAAAGTACATAGTGAAAAGGTTTCAGTTTCACAAACGACTAAAGTAACAATTATGTAGATACGTACAACACCCGAGTTCAGCTTATGCGGATTCATTTCTCTGCTCATTTTGACACAGGATTTGAATTTCCCCTTCAGAAACTCCTTGCCAATTAAAATAATCCTCAATCCTCGCATTCCCATCACTTTAAATTAATTATGTACATATATGGCAGTGTTTACACAAATCTACATATTTGAATACATTGAAAGAAGATATGGAGACGTTATTACTATATGTACTATTATACCTACTTAAAAATATAACATCTTGTCTGTAACTTGAATATTTCCTTATAAAGAATGAAGCACGAGCTACCTTAATTTCACTGGGACTGACTTTTGGGTCAAGTATGTATATGAATAGTAATACTTTTAAGAAGCACCGAAATGAGAATGGAAATTTCCAACTGATGACTAGTAATGTTAAAATAATAATAACAGAAATTTTCATCTAACTCAACAAGAATTTAGTCTTTTTAAGTGCCCGTTCTAGTTAATTTTTATTACTACCTACTTCTGCAAGAATTTCAATTTCAAATGTTTCTTTTCATTTGTAGTTCGGAAGTTAGTTCAAATGGCATCGCATCGATGTAATCATGATGAGCATGTTTGAAGTAATTTGTAAGTTGCTGTGCTCACTTAGGTATTTGTAATAATCTCTAATTTATTTCGTATTAGCATCATCTTTGCCCTTACCTTTAAATTAGCAGTTTTTGAAGGATATTTTCTGACCCACTTCACTGCTACAACTTAATTAATGTACTACCCACGTCATCCAATCCATTCATTGACATGTATACGTTTAGACGTTTATTTAAATAATCCAATGTTAGTTTTGTAGTTAGGTAAAGTCAAAAGTCTACAAAACGAAAATCTGTGTTTTTTCCCGAATAATTGAATAACAAAGCTCTTAATGAAATATTGTAGTGGGAAATCAGTGACTGTGAGGAATTCCATATGTATTTGAAATTGAATGCTACTACCGGATTTTAATTTGTAGGTTCGTTTAAACATCATAAAAAGTTTGCTAATGATCTTATGAGCTTAGGTGTTCATGTGTAGAGGGCCTAATTTGCATGAAATATCCCAAGCAGTCAGCTTTGGACACAAAAAAAAAGAATGGCGTGCGTAGAAGGAAAAATCTCATGAAAGGGAAGGAAATGAAATGAAAGGAACAATTTATTACGTAAAAGAATTACTGATAGAAGAGCGCACAAAGATTATGAGTATTTTCACTTTTCACTTGTCAGTGTTGATTCTGTGCATAGGTACCTACATACATATCTAACCATTGCACTGGGTCGGATACATGTATCTTCCCTATGTAACTTTGAGGATAAGAAGTCAGTCTTCTTGATCTTGATTGTGGAAGCAAGTCAAGAATTTACAGGGGTGGAAGTGCACATAGACCTCATGGATGAAAGAATGAACGAGTGCTACAACCAGAAGCAGGAGAAAGGAAGAGCAGTCACTGTTGTAGCTACAGCATAGCGGCAGAGAAAGAGAAAGAATAATAAAAAGATGAAATTGATGAGGTTTCTCATCTGGGAAATATCTTCTCAGTCCCGCTCCGGTCTGATTACTCAACATCAAAGACAAACAAAGAAGATCTAGCTTTGTATCTCCTTACTGGCACTTCCACTTATAACTTATTGTTATAGTCTATGTACAATGCTAACGGCATAGTCAAATAGTAAGGAGCCTTCCAAATATAACAGCATTCTATTTGGGTTTGAAAACAACCTTGAAAAAACAGGTATAACTGATAGTTTGCTTTAAAAAGTGTAAACAACTTACTAGTGGCGCTTTCAAAACATGCAGTAATAGATTTAAACTTTAAAACAGTGCTAAACATGAGGTTTACACTTCAAAAAAGTCATTTCTATGACGTTATAGTTGAGTGGTCCGTAAAAGGCAAGAAGTGCTATACAGTACAGATGCATAATATCTGGTTGTGAGCATAATGGCATGTACCTAGTACCTAGGTAGGTATACTTCTGGATTTGTAGGATTGCCGGTGTTAGCAGAGCTATCCCTCACTTATTTGTGTCTGTAGATCTTCTCCAGCGCAGTTTATATGTATGTACTTACGTCTGTACTGTACACAGATAAGGTTAGTGTGCTAACCTAAGCCAACTAGTCTACTAGCCTACTTTTACTTTTCAGTCCCAGTCTCTGCCTGTATAGGTAGGTAACATCCATTTCTAAGAAGCTGTAGTACTGTAGACAAGGTTATACCTTTTTCTATGTACTTATGTACATATGTGTGTGGTATATACATTTTCTCGACTTCTTGTGATGAATTGCTCTTAATTTTAATCTTATTACAGTGCTTATACAATTGGTTAGTTTTCTGGATAACCCTTCGAGAAGTTATACGGTGTATGTGTAAGATCTCTATAACTACAGTATATGGATCTAAGTAGGGAGGTACCTGTAAAGGTACAAAAGTTCATACGTTCCTTTGCTTTGGATTTGTAAATCATAAAACCAACTCCCACGCCTTCAGGCAAACTAAAATGGGGAATGGAAGCTGGTTGTTTTGATAGGAATGCATTATAACTGCAGCAGAGCTTGTTTCGGTATTTACATAGCATAAAGAAACATGGAGATTTTAGAATTTCCATATGTTAGATTATCCCCGGCATAACTTTTGTTAGCTACTTGCTACTTTCTTCCCAAAACCGCATGTTTTGCGTGCGGTGGGACTGATCTTGCTGCTAGACACACGAGCTGGAGATAGAAAGAATCTTGTGGGATGTTCTGTATTGGGAAGGAGCATTGCAGTGATTATAATAGTGCATACCTTGCTAAGCATAACAGTAATAAATAACAACAACAGCATGTGACAGATAGTACACTTTTCACACAGGTAATCATTTGAAACTCTAGCTCCAACTAATTACCAGATCGCAGTTCACAGTGCCATTTGAGCATTACTGCCAGGGGGTTGCGGACTATTCGCCTGCTGACGAGTGGCCGATGGGCTACTTGCCAACGGATAACTTGCCTACTTCAATCTTTCAACTGGATAAATTGATCACACTACTTTTTAATTTGCCTACTAGGTAAACTACTTACTAATTTGCAAGGCAAAATTAGCAAAAATCAAAATTTAGTTAAAAAATACCTACTAAACTACCTACCGCGTCACAGTAGTATAATAATCCTGAAAACAAATTAATTCAAGCTAGGGATGACTAACAATAGTAAGAGCTCCATTATCAACTTCTTCAGCAGGCTTTGCAAGTAGTTTACTTTACCTACTACGCAAAAGTATTGTAGTCAACTTATCCAGTTGGCAAGGTTGAAGTAAGCGAGCTGTCGATTGTCAATTTGACCTGAGGCCACTTGTCATTAGGCTCCCGCGAACAATGGCGTGTGTCGTCATATAATGATGGTCTGATTCTGACGTGGGGAAGACTAGGGGCTTTCACTAATAAATTAACTCCATCCTAAAAATAAATTTCGTATGACCTAAGGAAGAACTTGTAAACAAGCCTTCCATCTTTTCTAATTACTCTCAATGAACTCTGGCTTCATCCTTTTGCTTTGGGTATAATTTTGTGAACTTAAAATCCGTAGCACTCTCACATTCCTTCTCCCCCAACCATTTAATTACCTTGTATGGTTATATTTATATATAAACATGCAAGGGACATGGAGGATGGTTTACGATTATGATTTCATTTACAAACGAAATGAGAAAACCACAATACAATAGGACCGCAGTGATGATTGTGGCAGGAGCGAGTATATATGAATGCTGATAGGGAACTGGAACTGTAAGAATACCATTTCGTCTAAGGTATCTTGTAATTACACATACGTACAAGGAGTACCCACACAAATAAACTAATTTGAAAACTATCTGTATTCCGTGTGGCAGGGGAACTTCTCTCCTTCGCTCCCTATCAAGGCTTCAATTAACAAATTCATACTTAAGTGCACACAATTAATTCTCCCTCCAAGCTCAGCCACCTTCCAAGATTTCACAGCACCAATAAGGCTCAAGTTACGTAGTAGAAGTTATGGAACTGAAATGACGTACAAGGTTGTCGTTGTCCGTGCCGTGTAATTAAGGAATTCTTGTCAAAAAACTCGGGCCTATGATAATATTGGTGAGGGGTAGTAAGGTAGGGCAGCAAGGCCATTGAAATTGTAGGGAAAGAAGGCTTTGTAAAGCTAGGTACTTTATATGTACCTACGTACCTATGTAAATAATATATACATAGCAAGAATTCGTCTCCCTACTTTTTGTAGATTGACTCCATAAAGTTGTGAAGCCATTGCCGTAAATGTCTAATGACAAAATGAATTTATTTGACGAGGAATTAACTACGTGGATTTTACACGCCGAATCTGAATTAGTAATGCATGAGCTCTATCTAGTGGTAACGAGACTAAATGGCGTACCCAAAATGGCGTGGGACAGAATGGCGTGGATACAATGGCGTACGGACGAAATG